>VZTV01034341.1:0-22411 GCA_013400875.1 Anhinga rufa | reverse complement strand
TCTGCTGAGAGTAATACACTAAGGAGCACTGATAGGGGCATTCCTTGCACTTTGTTAACACAATGCATAAAGGCTTATCGGTTAGCCCACATGCCAACTGTACAGGGCAATTATACACAGTTCTTGCATAATTTAAGAAGAGAGGAGGGAGGGAATTCCAGCAAATAACTACTGTGTTCCACTAGGAGTTGTCAAACATAGGTCTTTTCTCCACTCCAAGGTAATGCAAAACTTGCCATCTGCCAACCTGCACTATCTTCTTTCCATTCCACTTCAGCATGTTTTCTCTGTGCTACTGATTTACACTGATTTTTTTCCTGCTGATACTGCTTTTTACCTCAGTTGCAAAAGAGGTAAATCTGTCTCAGTCAATGTACATGACAAACAATCCTTTCTATTTTTCATTTATATACTAAGAACTATATTGACCTTGAAACTTCAAGAAAGGTGTGGGAACTCCTTTCCAATTTAAAGCCTGAACTAGAGAAAAATTTCCATCGTGTTTCTGAAGGAAAATGTTCAGGGTCAAGTTTTTTAGACCTGGCTTTAATGTTACTCTTTAAGTGTTTCTATACATTTGCCCCTATATATGCATACTAACTGACCATACAGAAATACCCTGCATATAAGGGTGAAATTTTGCTGGAAATACGTGGTCCCCAAATGCTCTGTAGTCCCCAGATAATTTAAATTGAAAACCTGGGTTCATCTTGGAGTTCCTTAAGGTAAAGAACATTTATTTATTTTCTTACTTACTTACATATTTTTATGTTACCAAGATTTTTAAGGACTTATTTAATTCCAGAACATGAAACAGAGATTTTGCTTTTCTTCCGAGGACCACAAAATCTGTTATTCAATAGCAGAAGCATCAAGGTTAGTTAAATGAGGATATAAGGGAAAAAAAAGAAATAAAAAAAAGTCTTTGTATATTGAGCATGTGCTCAGACTAGAACTGCAAAGCAATATCTTTACTGTACGTTCTCCAAGCAACTTGGAAAACAGGGGAGGAAGCTGACGCTTTCATTTTTCATAAATTGGCCTCAATTCTCATCATACTCTAAGAGAAGGGAAGCCTTACCCTACTTTTCCCTATGCAGTCAATTGAAAAGTTCCTGAAAAGGTGCATAAATGAACATGCAGATCCCTCTGCTATTAAAGAAACCACTGGTCAATCACATAATGAAGGGCTAAGAAGGATTTCGGCCCAGCCTTCTCCTCCATTTCCTTCACTAGGGCCAAGAATAGACTTTAAAAATGTCAATGTACTGCTGCAGTTAATTCGGTACACCAGTATATTTCCCGAAATTAAATTTACAATTATGTCCTATGTACATTTTCCATGAAAAAGTTTGCCTCCTGTTGTCCATAGTGACTCAAACATTTCAGGGTTATCTTCTGAAGTCTTCTTAGAGACATTTTCCCATTGAAGTCAATGAAAATCTAGTGTGCTGAGAATTCAGCAGAGACAGCAAGACAGCATCTGGTCATGAAATATGAATGTTATTAATTTTAAAGGAAATTATTTTAACTGAATAGCTTTGATTTGTTTTTTAAATAATTTCCACTGTTTCTAGTGTGTATATAGGAATATATATATGTATATGTACATGTATATATGTGCATGCAGACATGTATCTTTCTCATATTTGCCTATGCAGTTTGACTCAGTTGAAAGATGTGGAGAAAAAAAAGATGGCTTAAATTATCATTCAAGGGTTTTAATCACTTTTAAATTCTGATGCCACATAGAGTCATTAATACAATACCTCACAGATGGATGATTCACATGACCCAGGGGACAATGTTTTGTTTTATTCTGTTAATAATATGGATTATGAACAACAGAAACTAGAAAAGAAACATTTCAATAGAACTAGGAATTTGTTTCAAGGGGATTGATGTATATTTGTACCCATAGACTATATGCAGGATTTAGAATGGATCATGTTTACAGCTGCTTTTGCAGGTGACAATGCAAATATTTGAGTTATTATTGTCACTCTCCTGATTAAACCGACAATTAGTTTTCTAACAAACCATTAAACATTTATCAGCCAATAGAAATACAACAGTTATCATGCACAGCAGTTTATCATCCACTGGGTGTGTTGGAACAATATTTTTAAATTTATAATTAGTATTTTTCAGTTCTTGAAAAAATAAAATAAATAAAAATTTGTAGCAAAACCTTATCAGGGTTTATAATAATAGATTTTGTTACAGGGAAATTAACAACAGATTGTTACAGAAAATTTTCAATCTACTTTCAATCTCATTCATGTAGTCAGCCAAACTGACCTTTTGTGTTTCAATTATTCCTACCATCAAATGCTAAACTTGTGCCCCGTACTGACGCCCAGTTGAAATAAACAGCATAAAAGTCCCAACTGTGCGGGTAGATAATTGTTCATCAGTGTCATGAACAAACTACTTCATATAGGATGACTGACTTCAAAATATTGAATCCCCATCTGGTGAGACCTAATGAGCAATGGAGAAGTTTGAAGGTAATGAAGCAAGTCCCTTTTTGGCAGATGTTACTTGACAGCTGCATCTTGGGATCCTAGCAGCACTACTGCTGCCTCATATTAATATATTCTTGAAGATATCATGATGAAGCTTGTGGAAAACCGAGAATCCTTTTCTCTTCAATGGGCTGCATTTTATGTCACTCCTCTTATATCTAATCCACTTAGTAAGTTTTTATTTCAAAAGACTGTTCCAAGTTTATTGAACTGTGTTTTTTCAAATGCTTTAGCTCTTGCTTTAGCCCACATGCTGCAGGCTGAATCCTTGCAGCAAATAAAATTGACCTAACAAGGATGTCAAGGTGTTTGTGTTTACTTTTTTCCCCTAAAGCAAGAGGGAAGAAAATGGGTTTGGGTCACCATTTATCACATGCATTTTGTGGCATACACATGACACATAGGGTGCCAAGTTTGCTCCACAAAGCTCTATTCATACTACACCCTGTTCAGCCTCTCTTCACTCTCCCAGTGGAAAAATTCCTGATGTTGCTACCTGAATAGCACAAGTGCCCCTAAGGCAGACTGCTCTTAAATATCAGGTGCATCACTGCACACCCCAGCTCTCAAAAGGGTGGAGTAAGAGCAGCTGCTGGACTGAGAAGCCATCTGAAACTACAGACAGGAAAGGCAGAGGTGTTTCTTCCAGCCACTGAATATAAAATGAATACTAAGTTCCTAACTTGATCCTCTAAACTCTTAGAGGGGCTAAAGTGGGATCTAAGATAGCAGCAGTCTAAGCTGTAAGCCCTTCCAGAAAAGTTGTGATCCTTGGTGGTATTGACAAAACCAATGGGAAGTAAATACTGATGGAGGCCAGGGACTTTCAGCAGCTGTAGAATTTCCTTTTTAAAAAAGCAGAAATTTGCATTTACTCAGATTAATTTTAATGTTACCCTCATTCTACAGATGTTTAAAGGATTTTTAGGGTAATGCCCAATGTGAAACATTAAGAATTCCTGATGAGAGGAACCACTCTAATGTTTGTAGGTCCCTCTCCCTCATATTCAAATCACTTTCCCTTGTAATGGAACCTACCAGCTATCTTTATATGTTATGTCCAAAGGATTTTTTTCCAGAAGATACATTTATTTTTGCTTTAGGAACTTTCTGGAATTACTCCTCCTATCAATCAGCATTTACAGCTCTATTCTACTCTTTTTGCATAGTAGGAGTGGTTCTTCAAAGCCCCTGCTTTTTGTGTCCATTGACACAGCATCCTATGGACTTGCAGTTATATGGTTCTCTAAGAAATTTGAAAATTGTTTTACAGATTTTCTAAAGGAGATTATTCATTATTTCTACTTTTAAAAAAGAGCAGGTTTGTGCTTCTCTGCAATCCAAAAGGAGAGAATTATCAAAATAAATGTACCTTCATAAGCTTTAGTAGTGGTGACATACTAGGAAAGTGAATTGCTAAAACAAAGCCTCTCAACAAGCTGTTCTGCATAAATACATTAAAATGAAACATTTCTTTAACCTTTTGCAGATACTTAAATTTTTGGAAGTGCCCGAACAATTACAAGTTTGCATAATTAACTTAAATATTTACATAGATAAACAACAACTGATAGGTTGGAACATATTCAATGAAATATATAAATGAAAAAAAAAGACATCATTAAGTTTGTGGAATTTCTTTTGTACAGTTTAGTGTATTTTCATCTCCATAAAAATCAGAAAGTTACAAAATATACATTGAATGTTCAGGTAGGTATAGGTATGCTAAGGCTAATTAGTTATCATCCTCTTCATATACAACTCCCCTCTGTGTTTTAGTTGTTCACTCATACAGACATATCAGAATGTTTTTGATGATTCCTTGATTAACAGCCAACAAAGCAGGGAGCAGAGAGAGGGCCAGGGCATGCTCGCACTTTTCCAACCTAGAACACGGCCAGGAGCAACAACTTCAGACACAGCCACAGAAACAGCTCTCAGGAGCCCTGGCAGAACTCAACAAACACCAGAAGAGTAAGCAAAGCGTCTCCCAACAGCTAATGGTCCAGTTCTGCAAGAGGAAAATTCACTTATCACCTAACGGTGTGCAGGTGGCCAGAGACATCTCACTGTGTACCACTGAGCAGCTTTAGGTATACATCCTTCTTAAGCCCTCTTGCTGCTCTGAGCACAGCTATCACCAAGACAAAACACCAGTCACTGCTTTTGCTCATTCAACAGCAGGACTTGCTAATAAAGTCTTAAATCCCTTGTTCATGCAAATCTGTAAAATAAATTGTGCCAGAGCACTGAAGTTCCAAGCCAGGTAGTATCATACAAGAAAAAATAATAAACCTTCATAAGATGAATGCCTCCTAATAGCCACTAAGAGACAGAACAAAAAGAATTGAAAAACTTTTCTAGATATTATATCTGCCAATATCTCCTTTAGACCAAAGGGAGAAAAAAACATATTTCTAATGTGTGACCTCACTTTTTATTGTAACTATCTGCAAGATAAAAGGGTAGCTCAGTTGAAAAAGATCTTCATACTTTATTGCATTTCTTTTCTGATACCATCCTTTACTCAGACAACTATTTGTCTGTTCATCTATCAAGGGAATGATAACATTCAGTTCCTTTATTTTATTCCAGCACCTTCATAACAATACATATGAATCATAGTGCACATTACACTGCGGTGCTGCAACTTTGAGTCCAGTTTTTCACTTTCTTTTCATGGTAAGTCTACAAGGAAGTATTCTTCACGTGCTATCTCACAAATTAACAACTACCAGAGACTTGCTTTGTTTCTTTGACTCTTCAGACTTCAACTTTCTATACCTGGTTTTGAAGTGTTTTAAGAAATGAATCTTGTATAACATTAAAAGTCAACATATCCAAGTCATTTCTCACTCAGAGAGAGTCTATTATATTCAGTGTAAAAGTTTCTACAAATGTGAATGTATTTGAAGCCAACTCATTACTCTTTGTGGCAATTATGACTTCTACAAGACAGTATAATAATGAACTCAAAAAACCTCACAGGTTTTGTAGTCCATTATTGCTTTCTTACTGACCTGTTCCAAAGATAATGAATACTCTTTGCTTTCAAGCACTCTGTTTTATCAGCATATTTTTTCCCTTAGCAGATTTTACCTTGGATTGCTTCAGAGGTGTGGTGGGTTAACACTGGTTGGATGCCAGGTGCCCACCAAAGCCGCTCTATCACTCCCCTCCTCAGCTGGACAGGGGAGAGAAAATACGGCAAAAGGCTCGTGGGCTGAGATAAGGACAGGGAGAGATCATTCACCAATTACCATCACAGGCAAAACAGACTCAACTTGGGGAAATTAGCTTAATTTATTACCAATAAAATCAGAGTAAAGTAATGAGAAAATAAAAACTATATCTTAAAACACCTTCCCCCCACCCCTCCCTTCTTCCTGGGCTTAACTTCACTCTCAATTTTCTCTACCTCCTCCCCAGCAGTGGCACAGGGGGATGGGGAATGGGAGTTGCAGTCAGTTCATCACACATTGTCTCTGCCACTCATTCCTCCTCAGAGGGAGGACTCCTCACACTCTTCCCCTGCTCCAGTGTGGGGTCCCTCCTATGGGAGACAGTCCTCCACAAACTCCTCCAATGTCAGTCNCCTCCACAGGCTGCAGGTGAATATCTGCTCCACTGTTAACGTCCACGGGCTGCAGGGGGACAGCCTGCCTCACCATGGTCTTCACCATGGGATGCAGGGGAATCTCCGCTCTGGTGCCTGGAGCACCTCCTCCCCCTCCTTCTTCACTGACCTTGGTGCCTGCAGAGCTGTTTCTCTCATATATTCCCACTCCTCTCTCCACCTGTACAGGTTTTTTTTCCCCTTCTTAAATAAGTTATCCCAGAGGCACTACCACCATGGCTGATGGGCTCAGCCTTGGTCAGCAGCAGGTCTGTCTTGGAGCGGGCTGGCGTTGGCTCTGTCTGACATAGGGAAAGCTTCTAGCAACTCCTCACAGAAGCCACCCCTGTAGCCCGCCCACCACCAAAACCATGCCATGTAAACCCAGTACAGAGGCATGGTTTTGTTTTGTTTGTTGTTCTTTTTTTAAGGGAAAGGGGGACGAATGGCTCCTGGCCCAAAGCTTATCTGTTGCTTGCTTTCTTTTTCCCAAGCATCTGGTCAATGAAAAGTAAACTAAAAAACCCCAAATTTAGGCTATGTTGGCACCCTTAATTTCACAACTATTGTGGTGACAGCTTAAAGCAGCTGCAGATGACAGCCTCTTATATAGCAGCTTCATTGCCTGCAGCCCTTGCAAAACAAAACAGGCTCAGGTGTTCCAGTCCAACTGGATGTATCAGATCAGGCGGACCACTGTGCCTGTGCAGTTATTACAATCCAAAAACTGCTGCAATCATCAAGCCTTGCTGGACACATACTGGCAGCCTGCAGATTACTTTAGAGTTTCACTGTATTTCTCTTAGCAGGTCTATTAGACCAGGCAGTACAAGAGCACAAGTGGCTCTGCACAAACCAGCTCAGATCCAACCCAAGAGATGCTGGACCAGGCCAGGCTGAATAAGCCCAGCCAGACCAGCACTGGCTCCATGTAGAGTCACTTGGATGTGTCTGCATCACTCTGTGCCTGTGAGATCAGGCATTGCCTGAAGTTGTTGAAATGCCCGCAGTTCCAGCAGGACTGGTGTATGCTGAAGATGCACCAGCATTGGCACTCTCCTGCAGTGCTGTCCTGCAGAGCACACTTGTCTCATGGGACTGCCCTTCTGACAGTAGGAAAGAGGACATGACTAACACAGCACTGCCCCAGAGAGATGCACAGGTTCTACACTCTCTGTGACCTCCATGCTCATCTATCATGTATTTTAAGATGTTCTTTGGGAGATGATCTGAAAAAGATGCTGAACTATTACAGATCAAAGACAAGAACATATTCTATAGGCAAACAGTTCCAGAAAAAAGACTACCTTGTTAGCTGTTCTGTTTTATGCCACCCACACATAAACAGACCTACTCCCACAATTAGTAAAAGGTACGCTTATACCAAAAAGTATGTCACAAACCTGAATTTCAAAGTGCACAAAAGAAGGCACCTAGCATTGTTCCTGTCTCACTGCTGCCTAAATTAAGATGAAATAGCTTGTTCAGCACTGAAAAAAAGATGAGAGGCAAAAAAAGGAATTTTTTCTGATGCAGAATGAAATGCTCCATTCACTGAACCATGCCATATACATCGGCTTGCTTTATTTCAGATGCACTTGACCACTCAACTGTTTCAGGTTTGTCATTTCCTTAGGAAGCAGAGAGAAACAGAAATGAAGGGAAGAAAACAAACAAGTGAGGAATAAAGCAAGCAGTAACAATATAAAAAACAGGGTGAAGAGTGTTCTGAGAGGAAAGGTTAAGTAAGGAAAGAACACAATACCTGATGAATGTAAAGGAAACAGTTTAGCTGCAACAGCTCTAGCTATAAGCAGAGTACATTAGTTTGGCCAAAGCTCAGGGCTTACACCATTAGCTTGCTTTTAGATCCTGAAAGAACAATGTATTCCTTAGAGGTTAAGAAAAAAACACATCACCTAACGTCCCAGCGTTAATTGCTAACAAAGGCCATCTATCTGTATGTTTCCTGCCGTCTCAACACATCTGTGTCAATGCAGAAGGCTGACAAGCAAGTGTTCCTCGGCTCCTGGAAGCACTCATTCAAGCATACGTAAGTGTACCTCTAGAGCAGAGGCTCCTGTTTTCTCTGCCTGAATAGATGAATTTGGGACTTATCCATGAAGGTAACAGGAATACATGATTAGCTCTAAATTTGCCAAGTACTCTTACAATGGTGGCTGTGTAAATTTACTCCAAGTGTCAGTAGTATCTTAATCCTTCTAGTAGCACCTAATTTCATATCCTGATTCATTACCTGAAACAAGCAGGAGAAAGCATTTTTTGAAGAAACACAACTCACAGACAGTAGCAATAGATGACAGTCTCAGTAGATTTTTCATGCTCAGATCTCATAATTTAATTTTTTTAAAAAACTAAGGAGCCTTTGGAAAACCAAATAAGTCAAGAGGAATACTGCAGAGGCTGTGAACATTTTGGTGGTCACTGAACAAAACAAACCAACCAACCAAAAAACAGACAAAAGAAAACTCTATAACCCACAACTTCGCTCCAACTCTTCATTCATATTAAAAAATATTGCCCAAATGAAACTGAAACACTCTGTTCATCTTCATCTACTGGGTCTGTTGGTTTAGATTCTCTTTAGAGGTTTTGTCTTCACAAAAATTTTGAAATATTTTAGCTTTGGTCCAGTTTAGAACATATACACCAATTTCAGTTTTATATTAAGACTTCTTTTCCTAGACCAACAGACACTAAAGGAAAAAGCCCAAAACAAAGGTGATAAGTAGCTTATAGTAGCTACTATGTCATTCATTTGTCCCAGCAATATCAACATGTCAATCATCATTATTATTATTCATACACTTTTCATGTATTCCCTATGTTACCACATTCATGCATGAACAATTTATAATTTCTTTAGTGTTACCTAAAATATTTTCTTGATTATAAATTAAAACCTGAAAACATAATTCAGATATACCATTATATAGACATACCCTAATCTCAAGAATTAGAAAACCAGTAAATTAATCCAAAATATGTTTGTCGATCGCCAGATAACTTAAATCATGTTATTTAATCCAATTCTGAGATGCTTGATGTTAGCAAGTCCACTAGTAAGGTAGAGTTGGAAACCAGAACTGATTCAGCTGCAGTATTTTTCAAATGGACCACAAGAAGTCATAAACTACTTTTAGCTTTCTGTAGTAGATAAGCAATGCACTGACGCATACAGAGAAGACAAAACCAGAAAAAAATATATATCTTCTGAAATGGCAATAGAATATTTATCCCAAGTGACTCTTCCAGGCATACTTCCCTGCATTTCGAGAAATCTTTTGTTATCTCTGTAACTCCTAGGAGAGTGTTTCTTCTCTACCAACTGGCACATATGGCACTATATAACACAGTTGCCTTAGCTCATGAAAACAAGTTTCATTGTAGATACTCTGCCAAAGGGTGTAAAGCCTGGACTTCAGAGCAATTAGACACATCAGAGGTGACATATTTGGCTCTGAAAAAGGGAAAATTACACTCATTCAACACATGAGCACTTCATGCCAACTGCTTCATTCACAGGCATCTTCTGCCAGAAAGCCTGAAAGGCATTTTTTTGTCCCACTGGGATTGCAGCATAGGAATATGGAATAAAACAGAAATTTTATATTCAGAACTGAGAACCTTGGCTAAACCAGAACGGGCACTGCTAGACACAGGTACAGGGTGTACCTGAAAGACAGAAAATGGCAGTAAAAAGAGTTTTGCTACCTGGACAGCATCTTGTTCATTCCTGCCAGTCCCATTTGAAAGAGGACAGCTGCAGAAATGACACTGCTGAGAAGTTTCAAACAAGTTTGAAGTCTTGAGCTCAACATCACCCCACACAGAAACACATGCCTTTTGATAGCAACCTAGAGAGAAAAATCCACTAGCTTTCCCAACATTTTTGACACTGTCAAAGAGGAGGTAAATTTTCAATCTTGTGACTTAGAAAAGCAACATGATTAACAGCAGGGAGAGAAACTGCTTCCCTGCTAATGGAAAAGCAGAACACAAACCTCACTCTGCAGGGAGCAGCAGGCGTGTAGCCAAAAGGTTCCCGGGAAGGAGACTGCTCACTCTTGACCTCTCAAGCAACAGGGATCAGAGGATACTGCTTAGACAGATTTTTTCACCATCAGAACTCAGACTGCAAATAGCAACTCTTTTCTAACCCCTATTTTATGCTCGTATAACTCCAGTCACCTCCGTAGTATGTCCTGTTCTTTCAAATGCACATCTTACATGTGTTGTGCAGTCAGTACACACAAGAGCAAGAAACACAGAAAAATGTGGCTATGAGTGCTTCCATTGCCTCCCCACACTACCACCACATGAAAAGAGGATTTAAATGGTCTGCACTGACCTCTGGTCAATATAGTCCCAGTTAGCTCCCCAGCTACCTTTGGTGTTATTTGAACCAGACAGCTCTGGCCTGGCTGAAGGGATCCCTAGCAGTCCTTGCTCACCCTTGCATAGGATAACTCCTTGAATTCCCTGATAAAGGGAGTTTGGAATGCAGGTCTCAGGTTGCACAGCATCATTTTTACAGAGCCCACAGCTTCCTGAGGCCTGGCATTGGGATCTGTTACCCCGTCATGGCCTGGACTGAGACATTTGTATAATGTGCTGGGAAGAGAGGTAGTCTGGATAAGAAAAACCTCATGAAGACATTTTTGTGGTTCTAAAATGTGCAAGAAAGACACAAGAAGATAGGATTTAAAACTTGGATTGCTATCATAGACATTATCAGAAGGTGTCATAACCGCATACTTGAAGAAGAAAGACCTGGAGCAATTCTCAGGCCTCTGAATAAGCACCTGCAAATAATTAAATAGTTTGTGTTTGGAGGGTTTGGTTTTGTTTTGGGGTTTTTTTAAAGATTAGAGAATCAGACTCGCTTCTTTATTTTGCTCACAGACGTGATGCAGCTGCAATGGAGAAATCACTTGGTTGGCAACAGAAGTGTGGAACTCTTAATATTGTGAGTTTCTTTAAAACATCTAGGAACTTGTTCACTGAAAACAGATCTGGAAACTTCTTGGGTTTATTTTGTACTGAAAAAAACCAAACAAACCAAAACCAAAACCAAAACCCAAAGGGAATTAGACTGACTGCAAGTTTTTCCCAACATAAATCTTAATTACTTTTGCTTAACCACAACAGTGGACACAACTTTCCTTATGTAAATGGAAGCACAAAGAGCACAAACTACAGAAAGAAACTTCAATAAGGGAGGCAAACAAAGGCTGACCTTGCCAGGGAGGTTGGTGGTGGCTGCAGGCAACACTCTGATCCACAGCTTAGCAGGATCCATCCCTGAATGTAAGCATTCACACCAGCTCAAAAATGGTACATACAAGGTTAGAGGGCTTGAAATCCATCCTTGTCTCACCATTTTCTTACAGTTCCAACAAAGAAATACTACATGTTTGGATGAATGTGTCCTTACTGTGCAGGAAGCCTCCCCAACAGTATACAGCTTTAAACTGCTGCAAACAAGAGGCATCTCAGGAAAATGTTTTAAGAGAATTGGTTTCTAATTTTTATTTGCACAAGTCTTCTTTGCAAAACTTTGTGAGCAAGGTACTCTGTGAATGATGACTAAAAAGGGAGACTGCATGGGATTCATGACTGTTTACAGGGAGGTCCATAATGGAACTAATCATGTCACCATTTACGTTTTTCCTGTCTCTATTCATTTAACATACAGGAAAAAAGTAAAGGACAAGGACAAGGACAGTCACATGAATGAAATAAAAAAAGAATACCTGAGCTCCTTCCTTCATTGTACATAGATGAGCTGAATAATATGGAGTAATTTACTGTGAAACAGGGCAAAAAGTCAATAAATGCTAATGAATCTCCATAGGTTTGACAACATTAAATTTTCTATAGTCTGTATTGGTGTCTCTTCTGAAGCCTTGTGCTAGCAGTAAAGGCAGAAGACTTCATATTTTGAAGCAGCACTAGCGGTTTGAGCCTGCTGTGTTCAACTTCTCAAATTGCTAGGAATGAGAGTAGCTTTAGTAGTTCCCATATGTTGTGGTTTAGCCCCGATCAACAACCAAGCACCACGCAGCCGCTCGCTCACTCCCCCCTGGTGGGATGGGGGAGAGAATCGGAAGAGTAAAAGTGAGGAAACTCATGGGTTGAGATAAAGACAGTTTAACAGGGAAAGAAAGAGCTGCGCACGCAAGCAAAGCAAAACAAGGAATTCATTCACTGCTCCCCATGGGCAGGCAGGTGTTCAGCCGTCTCCAGGAAAGCAGGGCTCCATCACGCGTAACGGTTACTTGGGAAGACAAACGCCATCACTCCCAATGTCCCCCACTTCCTTCTTCTTCCCCCAGCTTTATATACTGAGCATGACACCATATGGTGTGGAATATCCCTTTGGTCAGTTGGGGTCAGCTGTCCCGGCTGTGTCCCCTCCCAGCTTCCCGCACACCCGGCACAGCACGGGGAGCTGAAAAAGTCCTTGACTAGCGTAAGCGCTACTGAGCAACAACCAAAACATCTCTGCATTATCACCACTGCTTCAGCACAAATCCAAAACACAGCCCCATACGAGCTACTGTGAAGAAAATTAACTCTATCCCAGCTGAAACCAGGACACCATACAAAATTCAAATCTATATTTCAAGTAGCATTTCAATTTCCACTGAGCTGCTGCACAGACTGAGTGGACAGAACAAAAATCCTTGATATTATCCTCAATCATCTTTGGGCCATTCTGTGGAGTATAGCTGCACATTTTCAACCTATGGGCAAAACTGAGTACATAAATAAGAGTATAACAGTAAACAAATATTGCAAACACACTGTGTTCACAAACATGCTCAGTCACGAGGATGGGATGTTTCTTATAGGAGCAATAAGCAGCTATATTAAAATTGAAAGGGCACCTTAGAAAACATCCCCTAGTGCATGTGGAGTACAGCTTCTTTATAAATCCTAACCATGTGCCTGGTCACCTCAGGGAGGGGTGTGACTGTAATCCCCAGAGTCTTCAATGAGTAGCTGGAGCTGACACTGCACAGCTGCCTGCACCACATGGCTGCAGGAGCACCTTTCAGGATGGGATCTTTCACCTTTGCCAAGACAGTCTTGTGTCTCCTAAAATTGGTCCCACCAGTTTTGTACCTGAGCAAAACACCACTCAAAAAACAGCTGCTTAGAAAATATGTTCCTAAAACACTCACTGACTTAAATTTCAATAGATGAGATTAACCGTGTAAATCCTCAGCTATAAGCCATTTCCTTCAGCAAGAATCCTGTCTCCTGGAGAATCTCAGCAGTCCTTGATTCTTACACTGTGGACAAACTACCCTCCTGCATTCACCAGGTCCACCTTACCGCTTGCTAGTTGAAAGCATTTTTCCCTTTGGGAATTTGGTATTGGTGGTCAAGACTAGCAGGCTTGTTTCACAACTGGAACAAGTATTCCTGACACTAGTGTAAAAACCAGGCTACATGCATTTATTTTTCATCTCCCTGTATATTCTGCCACAAGACAAAAGGAAAGGCTGTCCTCTGGGGATAAGGGAACAAAACAACATTTATCTTCCTAACGCCTGCTCCAATCCCCTTGTACGTGCACAACTATCCTAATCCCAATTTTTTTGTTTCAAACTGTTTTGGTGACTCAGCTGGACAGTGGGACAGAACCACTGAAGGAAGCTGATTTCCCTAGGGATTTTATTCCACATAAAGAGGCAGAGTGAAGAAATGCCTGAGTTTATGCTGGATGATAATACATGCAGACCATGCAATTCAGCCCCATGAAGGTAGACAGGCACATATCCCAAAAGCAGTATGGCTATGTCTTTAAGGTGATGTGTATAAGCTAATAAGCTCAGCTGTCCCCATACTTATTAGGAGCTAATTCAAGGATCTCTGCTGTGCTCCTGCTGAGCTGCAACATTTGCCTGATTAATATTTTTCAGTGTGAGCTAGTGGAGAGTGATTACCTTTCTCTATTTCTTCAGGCAGCAAGGCTGCCTCTGCCTCATCTGAAAGCGTTTAAGGGACATTTCATCTCAGGTGGAGGATCCAGGCACTCTGTTCATCAGAGCACTCTTAGATCATGGCTCCAAGGCCCCATTTGCTTGTTCAGGTTCAGCCTTAAGTTTTCCCAATGTTATTTGGATCCAGACTTTTGCTAATTTTACTTTGAGAGATGAAAAAAAAGAAAAAATAAAAAAAAAAAAAAAAAGAAGAGGTATTATTTATGTTAACCTCTCCTTAGCTCCATTTCTCAAACCAGAGATGAATACTGACCACAACTTCCTAGCAGCTGCTTATACTTTGAGTGGAAAAAGAGCAATCCTTCCAATGGCAGCTATCTGAGCACTCCCTTGTGATCCAGGATTTAAGGGCTCCAGTTTCAGCATAGCAGATTACGACCCCCAGGTGCAAAACTTCAAACAATTATCAGTGAGATACTGTCCCACAGGATCTGTTCAAGTCATCCAAGGCACACATTTCAGATTTCTGTACTTTCCTACCCCATTTCATTCCTTCTCAACTTTAACTTTATTGGCAATCTACCCAAGTTTTTCAGCTCCTCAGCCTGGTTTCAGGACAAGAATTAAAACAGACACAGCATGTTTTACCTCAGAGCACTGAGTGCTGTGTGATTATCTACTCTCTCCAAAAAGAGGAAACCCAGCACAGTCTAAACAATCCTTTGTTAAAAAAAGAAAAAATCATCAAAGAGAAAATGAAAAATGGGATATTATCCATAAAGCTCAGAAGGGAAAACAGAACCCAAATTCATCCAGGTATTTTCTGAAGCTCTGTCTGAAACTAAAAAAAAAAAAAAAAAAAAAAAAAAAAAAAAAAAAAAAAAGAAAAAAGAAAAAAAGAAAACAACAGAAAAAATGTAAAATGTACATCCCAAAACATACTATATTTATTACAACCTATTTTTCATATATTAGCACCAGCAAATTAAACTCATGACAAGAAAACTGCATAAACTCATGGTTTACAGAATTTACCTTGTTTTAATTTTGGGAATAAATTCTAGCACTACTGGTTATTAGGAGAGGAAAAAAAAAATAAAAAGAGAATTACAGCCTGGAAGCACTTTGAAATTAAAAGGAAACCTGGTCTTTATTTGGTGGAGACTGTTAGTGATAGAATATAGTATTAATGAACAAGCCTGTTTTGCATTAGACAGCACAATGTTTTTGCAACAAACAAATTAAAGTATTTGTTTCTAGAGCAGAAATCTATCTATCAATTTGTCCTCAGAGGCTCTGTTTTCTCACTCCTCAGGGTGTCTGGCTGTTGGAAAAGAAAAACCGATTTAAAATTCAGTTCTGCAAGACTGTTAATTGTGGGAGTGGATCTTACAAGTCATCCCCATGAAGCTAGTGGAAATGCTTGTGTGCATAAGAATTGGAGCTGTCTGGGAATTTATTTTTTAATTTCTTTCTTTTCCCCTGGAAACAATTCTTACATGGATACTGCAAATTTTGAGGAAATATATGAGTTTTTACACTGAACTTTCAGTAAGTTATCTTTTTACTAGCCAGGCTGGAAGAGAGCAAGAAGAGGAGTTAGGAACTTGACTGTGCTCAGAAACACACACAGCAGTACTTGTCTGAGGCACGTCCCCCTCAGGCTCTCAGCTGAAGTGTTCTGCCTTTTATAAAACCCTCAGTTATTCACAGGGCCAATAAGAAAGAGAGGGAGTAGTCAGGATGCATGTCCAAGATGCCAGGGTCCCACACTGAGGTACCCAGACAATACGTACCTCTACATGTGTCATGGTTTCAGCTGGGATAGAGTTAATTTTCTTCACTGTAGCTGGTACAGTGCTGTGTTTCAGTCTTAGTTTGAGAATAATATTGATAACACACCGATGTTTTAGTTGTTGCTAGGTAGTGCTGTACTAGTCAAGGACTTTTCCAGCCTCCCATGCTCTGCCAGGTGCACAAGAAGCTGGGAAGGGAGGGGGCACAGCCAAGAGAGCTGATCCAAACTGGCCAAAGGGATATTCCATATCATATGATGTCATGCCCAGTATATTAACTGGGAGGAGTTGGCTGGGGGAGGCAGCAATCGCGGTTCAGGGACTGGCGGCGTCGGTTTGCCAGTGGTGAGCGGTTGTATCACTTGTGGGTTTTGTTTGTTTGTTTGTTTGTTTTTCTTTTCCCCAGGTTTCCTTTCTCTCTCTCATTATTTTGTTTTCATTATATTTTTATTATTATAATAACAATTACTATTATCATTACCATTCTTACTATTACTATTTTATTTTAATTATTAAACTGTTCTTATCTCAACCCATGAGTTTTCTTGCTTTTGCTTTTCTGATTCTCTCCCCCATCCCACTGAGGTGGGGGGGAGTGAGCAAGCAGCTGTTGGTGCTTAGTTTCTGACTGGGGCTAAACCACGACAACATGGTAAAGCAGTTGGATAGGGAAGAAGGCCTGAGAGGGGCAACTTCCACTCTGGTCTAATTTCTAGTCTAGAAATTAAAGAACTTGTCTGGCAAGTGGGAAAAATCTTTAGCAGGGGTTCAGTCAGTCTCTCATCTCCCATGCTAAAAAGTTTTTTAAAAAGCACACTTTCTGAGGGAAGGAGTGTTTTGGCTGGTATCTGCTTCTTTCACAGATTTTGAAAGGGATTTTCTACACAACTTTGCACACAGAGGTTTGGGCTCAAAGGACAACTTTTGTCTTGCACTCACACAGTGCACAGTCCAGCAGAGGTCTGCTCTTGGTGCTAATGCTGCTGCCATGGGAAAACTACAATTACATGCCATTTCAGTAGAGGCAAGATTAGGACATTCACATTTGTTATTACCAGAAGTTCTGCTTGCTCCAGAAAAAAATTCAAAGTTATGGTGAAGAGTAAAATACCCCATTTCCTCCATGTTAATCCATTCCTGCTCTGGTCATTCTGTTAAATCAGCACTAGCAATATGCTTCTCCATGCCTTTGTGGCAGGCATTTAATGCCAGATCACCAGCCTTCAGCAACAGGTTCTTCATAATGTCTGAGATATGACAATGATATGTCTTCATTGACAAGCCCAACTCTATATTTCTTTGTCTCCTGCTTACAAGTTCTCACTCCTTGCTTGGAAAGATGGTGACATTTAGTATTCAACTGTAATCACATAAACAGACCTTTGTTCTTTACTGTTTACGACTAGACTGCTTGGGATTTAACCTCCCGTTTGCCTGCAAAAACAGCTTCATGCATGACCAACACAGAGAGATGCTGTAGGACTGTAACTGTAATTGTGAATCAGAGAAAAATTCAGCTTAATAATATATTCCCATGTGCCATCAGACAACTTTATCTACCCTTACCATGCACCAGTGCAAAGCATGTTTAGTGTGAGATGTAGCACTGACAAGCCAGATGTAACTTGGTTTATTCAAATACGTTTGCAGGTCCAGCCACAGAACTGAGAGCACATCAGAAAACCAAAAGCTTTCTCTGCTGCTCCAGCAAGTCCTGCAGCCTGTGCTGATCCAGGTGTCTCAGCTACCATATTACTACTGCCCAAGCCAGCTAGATTAAAACCAGAAAAGCTCCAATATTGTCCTAAGTCCTACATGTGTGTATATATACATCTCTATACACATACAGACTAGCAACTAGATTCTTTTTCTTGAGTTATCCACCCATGCAGGAAGCTACTGTTTAGTAGAGTTGGGGTTTTTTAGTAGGTATAACCATCTTTGAATATTTTGTATGGTTTAACTTCTTAAAGTTGAAAGGTCTCTTCACAACCAGAGGAAACCAAGCTCTTCTACAAATACAGATTCTATGAGAAAACATATATTAAGGATTACCCTGCTGTTGCTTTTAGGCTCACTTCACAGTTCAATGCTATGTTAGGGATGTGTGAGCTACTTCTGAAGCAAAGTATGTTTCCACAGGCATAGCACAGTGTTATGCAGTGATAAACTGAGTCCCATTCAAGAAGAAACACAACTTCATCAGCAAGTTCTTGGATCAATGATAAGTACAATTAAACTCCTGACAGGAGAAACAGGGTTTTTTATGACCATCACATACTTGTACTTGATACAGATGAGCTTTCCTATCAATGCCTGCTGTAGACAAAAAGGATTGATCTAATTAAAGCCAAGGACCTAGGAGTGATGCATTCAAGTCTCCTCATCTGGGATAGATTTGTTGTGGGACTTGGCCGACGGCAAAGTCTGTCTGTGCTTAAGATTCCCATTTCTGGAAAGTGGAAAAGTGGCTTTTTCATTTCTTCCAGGGATTTTATATGGATAAATATGTGGTACTTACAAGTGCCATATAAGAATGTAAAATAGAGTCTGAACAACAGCCTCAAGAAGATGACCATGATTTTCATTCTTTTAAAGCAAAGATATTAAATCAGTCAAGTAGAAGTAGATCATTAAACTATTCTTCTTTCCAAGGTTGTTAAGTAAGATCATTCCCCTGAAGGTGACTTGTGAGGAATATGTGCATTCTCTCTAAGCTACTGATCTCTTTTTGCAGTTTGTTAAATATTACTTGTAATAGAACCAAGGCATTTGTTCCTCAAAATGTGGTATTTTCAACAGCTACCCACAGAATCACCTACCTGTCAAATTTTCCCATCATGCACCAAGAAGAAATAAGTGAAGAGCAACGGGATTTCTCTTCCCTAATCTTATAGCACAGACATTTAAATCTGAGCTAGGCACCCAAGTCTTCCTCTCAAGTTCATGTTGTGAATACATGCCTTCTAGTATGTGATTCATCTCATCCTAAAGCAGACAACTAAAAATAGGTCAGAACCACAGACTACGAGGGTTTTTACTTCTGTTAACTGCAGCAGGAGGCTAGCATGAGAAGCTTACCTAAAAAGGTCTATACAGTGTCCCACCATGTGTCAGTTTTGTCTCATTGTTTTGTGTAGGCCATCTTTACCTCATTTCTCTTGTGTGTGTTTAGAAAGTCTTTCAGCATAGTCTAAAATAAGTTTCCCAAAATGTAACATGTTTAGAAAGAATATTAAATGAAGATTACACCTTTTCCCTCCTATGAGATGAATGTTTCTCATGCAAATTAATTGTACTAAAATTTTCTGGAGTTTGAGTTTGTCATACATAGCTAGGTAAAGAACAGAGGAAGTTTAAATGCCACGCTGGTCTTCCCTCTGAAGTAGTAGATGTTCCTGTTTCCACAAAAAGGTGTTGTTTCCTGAAGCCAGGCTACACAAGCTCTGGGAGAAGAAAAGAATATCTCGCATCTCAGAATAACTTTTGTTTTGATAAACACATTTTTTTCCAAGTTCCTTAAAAAAATAAGTCTACGACTTCTCTTCACAGGGTTTGTACCTGTATACACATCTCTGTGCAATGAGAAGGCTCCTCCACCCTTCTGCAAGGAAAAGATAAAATCACAGCTTGCCCACAAGCACGACACAGGATTCAAAGATTTGCTCAGAAATTTCATAAGCAACCAGAAGATATCTACACAAGAATAAAGCTTTGTCAATAATAATTAAGAGTAAGTTACATGCTGATAGTTTTAAAACACACAACATATATATTTTGCACACAAACACTGGGATTTAAGAAAGTATTTGTGCCTTAGAGAACAGTTTCCAGAAGTCTTGATAAATTTTCCTAATTTAACTTTAGTGATCAATACTATATTTTCACTAGAGGTGTCTTGGGAAGACCTACTTAATGAGCAATCACATTCACCAGAAATATCCTCATATTAGTGGTTACTTTAAAAACAATTACTTCTGAAATAAGAGACATGAGTAAAATTACATTTAAAACATTGCCATTAATACACCGAAGAGGTCCTTAAAATGAACTGAAGAGGAAATATATTGTATGTTTTTTGGGGCTTTTTCACATAGCACTAATGGAAGAAAGAAAACAGAATTTTAGTTACAGAGCAGTAGTACAGATCTGCTTGGTTTTATGCTCTTTTAAAGAATGAAAAAAAAAGTCATGTATTTAATCCATTTTAGAATAGAACAGAGAAAGGGATCTGAATTTTTTTATCCTTGTTAAATATCCAACTTCTTCTCCTTTTATTGACAAACCTCTTCATATGTCCAAGAGATCTTAAGAACTTGTGAGCTTCCAAGAAGAAGCAATGCAACCTCCTCGAGGTGTGACCTGCATTAAAAATGTCATTATCACTCTCTTCTGGCAGCTGGACAAAACCAGCTGAATTTCATCTCAAGGAGAAGCTGATGCTGCATCAGTAGGGGAGGGCCTGACATATTCCTGATGATCCAGGCAGAAGAGCCACTGGGCATCTGAAGATCATTTCCAATGCATTCCAGATGTGCTCTGTGCAGCTTCTTGTACTGGGTGCAGGTGCCCAGGGGCTGGCAGCAGGGGCTGCAGGGGTGGCCTCCGTGAGGAGGGGCTAGGGCTGTCCTGTGCCTGGCACAGCCAGCTCCAGTGGACCTACTGCAGGGCACAGCTGAGCCCATCAGCAACGCTGGTGGCTCCTCTGTGGTAACATGTTTAAGACAGGGTAAAAAATGCTGCACAGCATCTGTGAGAGAGGAGTGAGAAAAATGTGAGAGAAACAGCCTTGCAGACACCAAAGCCAGAGGAGGGGAGGAGGTGCTCCAGGCACTAGGAGCAAGGATTCCCCTGAAGCCTCTAGAGGACCCACACTGGAGCTGATATTCCTGAAGGATATTCCTGAAGGACTGCAGCCCTTGGAGAGCCCATGCTGGAGAAGGGGAAAAGTGTGGGGAGGAAGGAGCAGCAGGGAGATGCTGTTATGGACTAAGCACAGCCCTCATTCCCTACGCCCTGCTGCATCCCCTGGGGTGTGGTGGGGATAGAGGACTCTGGAGTGAAGCTGAACCTGTGATAGGGGAGAGGACAGGTCTTGCTTTAATGTTTGTCTTTTTATTTACCACTACCTGAATTACTAAGTACATTTTTATTTCAATTGACAATAAATTCATTTTCCCTATGTTGAATCTGTTTTGCCTGTGACAGTAACTGGTAAGCAATCTCCCTGTCTCTACCTCAACCCAGAATCTTTCTTGTTCCTATTCTTCCTATTTTCTCCCCTTGTCCTGCTGAGGGAGGAAAGTGAGAATGCGGCTGAGTGGGTGCCTGGCTGCTAGCCAAGGCTAACCCACTGCATTTCTGTACTGCTGGCTAAACAGGAGTTAGTATAACAGAAATTTCAGTCCATTAATCAAATTCTGACTATCACCATTCACTAACCTAGGATTCAGTCCTTTCAGTCTTCAGTAACAGGTGTATTACTCATTGAAGTCCATATATACAGACTGTGGTAAGATAATACATACTTTGAACAAGTCCTGAATATCTAGCACAGAGGTAAAGAAAAGAGGTAAACAGTGGCTTTAAGTTACTACCAAAACTGCAGCCAGGCCCCAGTTTAAGTTAAAAGTAATCTCAAAAGATACTTTACGTCAAGCAAGGATTGCCAAGCTTGAGAACACTCCGCTCACACATCATTTTTCTATAGGGAATTAGAAGGGTCAACAGAGAAAACAATTTAGGCATTTTCTACCTTTTTGTCCTCCATGAAAAGTGAATCCTGGAGCAGCCAGTGAGGTGGATTCAGCAGTAGCTCTGTTCACAAAGCCATAATAGAATATTTTATTCTTGAAAGTCATACTTTCATCTGCTATAAAAAAAAAGTGACAGAAAACCCTTTCTTCTCAGAAAATCTCTTGTTTTGGTGGTGTGTAGCCACATGAGGATGCAACAAAGGATTTAGACATGAATATCTTTTTAAGAACGCGGTGATCTGGTCCAGTATTTCACAAGAATTTAGTCTCACATGCATGCACACACATACACATCTCATACATTTGATCTCTAATTTTTTTCTTTTCTTGACAGAGCTGTATAATAAATCAGAAAGGGTAACAGGCAGAATTGCCACACAGGAGAGATGAACTGGAAAAATGGATAATAGTGTTTCTGTTCATAATTTACATTCAATTTGCAACTTCATTCAGAACTCCAGCCAATAGCCAGTTACAGTTTGTTCAAGTGAGTTAGATAAAAGATTTTTATTATTTCTGTCGAACAATCTCTCAGCTTGCCTGTCAATAAAATTATTTGTTTTGTTAAAAACTGTTGAATTCTCTCTAGGTAATGAATCATTGGTGGCACAATCTGTCCACACTAATAAAAAGAGGAGCCTGAATAGGAAACTTTATCTGAATTGGTAGAACAGCAGCATCAGTGCTGCCACTTCTCAAGTTTGCAATTATGAAAAAGAATCTGTCCAGAAAAAAAAAA
>VZTV01034340.1:0-25592 GCA_013400875.1 Anhinga rufa | reverse complement strand
GTGCTTAGCAAAACCGTAAAAAATAAACCAGACAACCAAAACCCAAACTGTCGACTTGCTCAAAAAGAACCCATGCCCTTGGGATCAAGGTGAGACATAAGCAGAGTAACAGGGACTTGTCCTATCCCTATCTTACATTGAAACAATAAACCTAATTTACTAAGATTAACCTTCAGCATAAAACCACGCAGTTTAAACAAGATATGCAAACNGAGAAGGCCCTCTCCACATCATCACAAAGCTCAGCATTATTAATTGCCACCCGCCTTAGAGACACTTCTGTGGAGAGAGTTTCCATAGCTAACATTAATATCTACATAGCAAATCATTTTTATTTCATTTTTCTAGTGCAGTAAACCCCAATGCCTCAATTACAATTGCTTCACAATATTGCAAGTCTTACGTTCCCAGACATTATCTCATAGAAAAGAAATAAAAAAGGAAAGACAAGAGAGTGTAGGAGAGGAAAGAGATTACTTACTGCAGTTACATATTTCTGTGTGCTGTTACAGCATTTAGCTGAGTGGAACCTGCATCTTTAATCGCTAATACACCAGTACCAAAAGTCACAAAAGCACTTCTGTTCCTCTTGGTCCTGACTGAACCACCACAAGCAAAACACATTTCTAGTACAGAGACATTTATTTTTAGACTACCTAGTCTACCTGGCCCAAACCAAAAGGAAAAAGTGTTCTTACCTCTAACTTTACTTCCTCACGTGGACACACCTGATGGAAAGTCTTCTCTGAGAAGGAATATAAAGTCTACAAAAAAAATTCCCTAACATGGTAAATCAATGAGAAATAAATCAGTGCTTCTCTGAACAGAGTCCCTTTCTATCCCCATGACATGAAAACTTTAGTAACACAGCTTTCTTCAGTGTTTAGTGGAGTATGTGTGTGTCACTAAGAAATTCTGTGTTTTCAGCCATTAAATATATGCAGATGAAGTAAACTCTTTGCATTCCCAGTGAGCTTTCCCATGTCAGACAAGCCTCGCATGAAGGCCTATATTATAGAGTATTTACTTGCCCTGTGCATTATGAAATATAATTATTTTCAGTTATTTAAATCTCCAGCAAATAGAAATAGATAGATACTCACACAATACCTAGGAAAACAATAAATAGATAAATTGGTATAGCATTTAAAAATGCATTTATTAGTAAGATCTAAATATGAAAATCTTTAGTTCATATTAAAAAATTAAGTAAAAGCATTCAACTGAAGGACCAGAGAACACGATTTAAAAACTGTGACCCACACTGCTAAATGCCTATATTTCTAACTTTGAAAATAATGAAATACAAATAGCATTCTTTCTAGTAAACATTAGATTGTTTCCTACAGTTGAAGAATGGGAATCAAAATTAGTCTGGGAAATCTAGTACTGAAATATAAGGCTACCGCTTTATTTCTCAAAGTATTGAACAAATCTTTGAGACCTCAGGTACTTTTCTGATTCGATAAATGGCCCCCTGGACACTGCACATACATATGATTTTGTTGAATGCGATATTTCTCAGAGAAGAGGCAGCAAATGCAGTCAATAACGCAGTGCGAGAAATGATCTGCACAACTGAACTCTGTCCCACTTTCCAGCCGAATTACGTTAGCTCAGCTGTCAGCCAAACAACCAGGCCCTTTCAGGGAGACTGCCTGGCACACAAAATGGTCCTCACCTGTCTTCAGCACATAACAGCCAAGCCAAAATTCCATAGTTTAAAGAAATTACTTATATAAAAATAATAACAATTTAACACTATGGCTGATAGTGCTACCATTTTATGAAATACTTGAAAAGCATTTTTAAGCATCCTCCCAACCGACAGTAGTAACATGTAAAGCCAATGAGAAAGACAGTGGCACAAAATGTATGTATTATTTAATAAATCATTTAAATAGTTTTCAGACACAAATAGAGAAATTATTTATTTTAAAATCTATAAATTTGGTTGTACTAGCAGAAAGCTTTTACTATAGTAGAAAATTGTAGACTCTTGGAATGCTGATGAAGTGTTACATGCCACAAGGTACTGGCGATACCAGGCAAGTACAGCATTACCTGCAGGTTGTGTCAGTGTTACTGTACCATCTTCAATCAACCTTCAAATGTCACCAGGACTGAAATACAATTTACAATTCCGCTCACAAATAAACCAATCTGCATCTGTTTATATCAATCTCTAAAGGCAGGAATAAGACGTGAAGTACTTCATGTTGCACAACATTTGAGTCTTTCTAATAAGAGAAATCAGTTTACTAATCCTAGGAAAATGGAAACAGCTGCAGTATAGACAGCATGTCTGCTATTTCCTACTACGTAGTAGAGCCCTATGGAAGATTTTAGTCAATACAGTGCTGTTTCAGACTCTGAATAGCTGGAAAAATCACCTGGGTTAAGCTTAAAAGTAACTAAGCAGTGCTACAGTAGGTTTGACAGGCTTTAGGCAGTCACTCCTCTATTTACTAATCTAAATAATTGCATATACCTTCTTTTCAACAATGCATGGCATAGGAAAAAGAAGACTGGCAAACTATCTAGATGATCCAAGCAGAAAACTAAAAATTTTTGCTACATATTTTTTTAATATCAGATGCACATAGGATGAGTCTTACTCTTTGCAATTATTTATTCCACAGCACCACTAGAGTGTTGACTATGAGCAGTGTATAGCATTTATAAAGTGTTTTCAAAGTGAAAGACATTAGATAAGCAATAAAGCTTGCCTGGGCATAATATCACAATTCATAGCATGTTTAATAATTTAAAGGATTTGATACATCAAGAATAAAACTAGCACAGTAGTTTATTTTCAAGTAACAAATTAACAGAAATAATCGAGCATAGTTTATAAGCAAGGCTTATAGAGCTCACACACACGCTAACCATCTCTCGGTTTCTTATCTGTCATTCACAAATTGTGGTCTGCGTACCAATGGTGGAACAGGAGACCATAAATAGTGGTGCTCCCAAATCAGTGTCATGAAAAAGATTTTCATTAGTCAGTGAGAAATTCTGAGGGTTGATAGTAGTCTACCTGTCAAAAAACTTTCAGTAACAGTTAATCTACGTGCTGTTCCACCTGCTTATGCACTTATTTCCATATCTTTCCCTACATTATACACCAAGATTTTCAACAAAGAATGGGACATCTAAAGGGAGTTCTGATTTCCACTAAATCCTGATCTATCAGGCTTTAATAGTTAGGCTTTCCTTCAAAAGTTTCAAAGCAGCACTCAAAATTCTCTGATCAGTCTTGAAAATACTGAGAATTTTTTAAATGTACCCATTACAATTTATAATTAGTACATACTCAAATAGCAGAAGACAAATATGTATGGAGGAAACTAAACATGACAGTGGAAAATGTTAAAATAGTATTTTTAAAATATTTTTGCATGTTTATTGTAACAGTGAGTTTTGAGTGAATTACTACTGATGCTTTCAAAAGCGCAGATATACATAATTACAATGATCATCTTCCTTCATAGAGACATGTCCCTAAAAGAACCTCCTTTTGTGATTTCCCAGTGCCTCATCTGTAAAGAATGGTGATGAACTCCCTCCAGCCACCAGACCAGAAACTCAGAGCCCATCAATACACCTGCACCAGTAGAGGCTGGGGGCTAACTGGTTAGAAAGTAGCTTTCCAGAAGAGAACCTGAGGGTCCTGGTGAACACCAAGTTGAAGATGAGTCAGCAGCCATGCCCTTGCTGCAAAGAAGACCATTAGCATCCTGAGCTGCATTAGGAAGAACACTGCCAGCAGGTGAGGGGAGGTGAGACACAGCTGGAGTGCCAGGGCAGAGTGAGCAGAGCAGAGGGGGAGAGAAGATTTCAGTTGGAAGGCACCTGCAATGATCACCTAGTCCAGCTGCCACTGGGCTTCTCCAGAGAAATATGGACCTACTGGAGTGAATCCGGCAGAGGGCCATGAAGATAAAGGGCAAAGTGGAGAGGCAGAGAAAGCTGGGACCATTTAGCCTGGAGATGGGGATGCTTGGAGGGGGATCTTATCAATGTGTGCAAATACCAGTTTTGCAGTAGTGCATAAAGATGACGGAGCCAGGCCCTTCTCAGTGCCTCCCAGTGACAGGCAACAGGCACAAACTGAAACAAATATGGAAACACTTCACTGTGAGATTAGCTAAACACTGGAACAGGCTGCTCAGAGAGGTTATGTAGTCTCCATACTTGGAAACACTCAAAAGCCAACAGGCCACAGCCCAGAGCAACATGCTATAGTTGACCCTGCTTTGAGCAGAGGAATTGGACTAGATAATCTACAGAGGTGTCTTCCAGCCTCTGCTTTCCTGTGATTCTGTGATCTTTGAAGAAAGGACAACTAGAAGGCAGAAAGCTGTACATTTCTGTACATACAGGCTCCTTTTACCCAATTGTATACCCATTCAAAAACAGACAGAAACCAGATAAATATGAGTGACTTTGCTATGAGAGGAATGAATAATACACATTGAAAGGAAATGGCAGGCCACAATTTTATTTAATCACAGCATAATAAGAACCCAGGTCAAAGCTACAGCATTCCCAGCATTGGATCGCCTAAGGATACCATTCTTTTGATCCAGTCAGAGACCTAGCCAGGGAAAGACAATCTCTGGCTGTTGACATAAGGTCTATTAACCTTAAGTACTAACCACACCAGAATGTACAGCTATCACAGATACAAGATGGGAATAAACCCAACTTTTAATAAAAGATACTTTTGAGACAAGCAAAACAGCTGCTCAGTCTTGATTTCAGTTATCAGGAACATTTCTTGACCGAACGAAGCACGTGATTAACTAACCTACAGAATAGGCATGCATTCAGCTACGGTGTCGCGAAAGAAGTGAGACAGTCTTGCAAGATCTCTTATTTTGTCCTGAAGAGGCATGAGATCTGAAGCGTAAGTTGGAAGGATGTTTTTCAAGGGATGGCCACTACCAAGCACACTAATCGGGGCTCCTGGTTCTGGTTATGATACCAATAACCTACGTTCTCTCCTTTCCCTACTCCTTTTGTAGAGTTACACTTGGTCAGCAGTGTTGCTCCTCTGCTAAGTGTTTCAAAAGGATAGAAAGCCAAGTCAGAAATATCAGGGGATTAATCCTGCTCACTGTGGACAGGATATCATGGAGGCTTTCCCAGACCCACTACACTTTAAGCATCCAAACTGTTGTTGTGAGAAGCTTTTCACAGAAAGCTGTGTTTTCTCTCCGATACATTAAGGTAGAAAGGCAAAGGAGAACAAAAGCAAGTAGTCTGAACCAGAACTTGCTGGGAGACTAATCATTTTTTATTCAAGTTAAATTCAAACCCGTTTGTTAAATGCATCCATTACTGCAGCGGGATGCACCTGAATTTTGAAATGGTCTTTTTAGCACCAGCCTCCACTGCCTAGTAACGTGAGTAATAGCAATTCTTATTCAACTTAAGACATTAGATGTGCCCTATACAGTTAATGACATCTGTGTACCTTCCAGAATTCTTTAAGATCTTCGTAACAGTAAAAAAGGTTGCTTGTCTCACTATCAACCTCTTAATATAAGAGTCTAGTTTAAAGCAATCAGATTTGACAATCAGTGAATTCTGAGAACAAAGCATGTATGCTTTCAGACAGTGTTAAAGACTACTACCATACTGAAAATGAGCATACTGTAAGACTCCTGTACTCCCTTTACATACACATTTGACAAATATTAAAAGAGCAACAGGTCTCCTGTTGGGAGTAAACTCAGTAGTGGTGAGCTTGCAGGGTTCTGTCCTCCTTATGCCAGAAGGATGGTCTGCAACTCAGGGCAGCTCTGCAGAGAGGAGACTGGGGGTGATCATTCCCTACCCCTGTTGCTGGGGGTGATCATTCCCTACCCCTGTGAGGGGACATGGCTAGCCTGGGCCGGAAGTACCTGGGGAGGCTGCGCAGCTAAAAGGGGAGGTCGAGGCCAAACTTCTCAGATCTCTTGGATCTTGCCTCTTGGTGCTTGAGGTGGCTTGGCTGGCTGTGGAGTGTGGTGGAAGCTAGTGGCTGCACGAGGCACACAAGCAACTTGCCCACTCAACAGCTCGCCTCTCACTGGGAGGTGGCTAGCCTGGCTCTTGCCTCCGAGTGTGGCTTCTGAAGTTGGCTCCCTGCTCTCAGTACAGCTAAAGGAGTCCGGGCCTTCCATCCCTGCAGTCTCCTACAAACATTTCTATACATTCATTATAAGCTTTTATGAAATGCAAGAGCAAAACATTTCAGTCATGGCCTAAATGCTACACATTCCTTCTGTTTTCTCAAACTGGTACTCATTTGAATTCCTTCAATGTTTAAGTCATCTGCAAAAGAAACAGAAAATTTAAGAAAAAAACCCCTGCTGTTGCAATGCTGGTTAAAACAGTGTTGCGCTCTCCTACCCTCCTTTATCTAAACTCCTGTGGACAGCTGAGGAGGGTAAGGTTTACATATGAAGATGCTACAGCTTAAAAGAGTGATTTTTCATCTCTTGAACTCCCCAGACCTTATGGCTTTCTCACCCACACCAAAGGCAGTTGGCACTCTGCCCTGCTGTCTCTGGCCAGACAGGTACATAGGAACCACTCCCCTCACAGCTAGTATTATTCTTACAGTAACCTTTCACAACAGCTCACCAAGACTTCATGGAAGAGGCTCCCTGCTCCCTCCTAATAATCAATGCCTGTACCTCAACTCTATATAAAAAATCTCAGTAAATTCCTCTAACTTCTTGTTTCAGAGTGCAAAGAGAAGGTAGTATTTTATCAGAGTCAAAGAAAATAATCTTGTACTCAAGAGTTGAAAGACATGCTCAAAACTCCATTAGATGAAATACCACACATAACCTAACTGGTAATACATTAGAAAGTAATAGGATTTTCAAATGCAAGACAATAGTAACCTTTTGATACAAGGAGGAAGTGGAAATATCAGCTGCAACTCTTTTGGTAACAGTCATTAAATCCTGTGCCTAAATATCTCAGATTATTTGCATTCTTATTGCTGAGGGTTCATTAAAAAAAAAAAAGTCACAGAAAAAACCTCAGATTTCTAGGGGGCCTGAAACTAAACCTTTCAACAGGATGCCCAAACAACTGAGCTAGAGTTCAATTAAATGGATTTTTCAGCTCATTTCTCATCATTTGGGATTTTGAGTCACGGGAAGATAGTTACGATAGATTTTTTTCCACATAGGACAGGGAGGAGTTGTTCGGAAGAGTTGGGCAGAAGAGATGGCATACTTTTCAAAACCAGCAAACAGCATTTAGCTTTTGCTGTTCCCTAGATTGTCAGGGATGGTTTCACGGGAATCTGCATGAATGCTATAGACATCATGACCATAACTTTAATAAAGTATCAGAAAAGGATAGAGAGGGTAAAAAGCCTTGCACATGTTTTGCTGTGCTATTCTCCCCTTCATTTTTTCCACATCAATTAATTGCTGTCCTTTTCAACAGAACACTAAGTGAGTTCAAACATCCCATTCACTTACTACTCAATAGAAATAACATACTCCATAGTTCACTACCATTGATTTGTTGTAGATTAAATTAAGATTCATCATGAAATTAATGGAAAAACTGATATGTTAACACTGGAGCAGAGGATAATGATGGCTTCCAATTGGACCTTTGATATAATCCAACAGTTCTAGGAAGTAGAGTAATTTGTTGTAGGATTAGTGTACCTTCATTGGCCTTGAGAGCCAGCAGTGCAGTTTTAGATGGGAGATGCTTTACAAGTAGCAGAGAGCTTTGTTTACGTTAATAATTCACTTCTCCAGTATGTGATGCTTTCAAATTGTGTTTGAAACAAAAAGCATCCAAGCTCACCATTCTGAGAACTAAACCAAGAGCAGCAGGGTAGCTTTTGCATAATTCTGCTGAGTTCTCATTTTGATTTATCTCTTCTGCATGGAGATATGTAGAGCAGGGTATGCACTTCACATCTTTGATCTTCTCTCATCAGTGTTAATTACTCCCATGTGCTGGCAGCAAGAGTGGCTGCAGCAACTAAGTGATCATGACAGCGGTGGTAGCAGCTGTGGCTGCAGCAGCAATCTCCTTCCAGAAAGGAGTCAGGTAATGGGAAGGAAAAGCTCTTCACTCCCACTTCAGAGAGGAGGTTGATGATCCTTCTGTTATTGCTTTTTGTCCCCAGGGGATTCTACAGCAAGGACGGCTGCAGACCCTATCCTATAAAATTAAAAGATCTGCTGGGAAGGCAAAATGGGATACAATCCACAGAGCCAGAGAGTAAATGCATGCAAAAAGAGGAGGTAGTGAATACATGCAAACACATGGAAGGGGAGAGACAATGAGGGCAGTGGAGTCACAGAATTTTTGGTGGGTTTTTTTGTGTTGTTTTTATTAAAAAGAAAAACAAGAACTCACAAAAAGATAACAAAAAGGGACACTGAGTACTCCTGACAACACCCACCAGTTTCTGAAGAAATGCTGTGAGCTATTGCAGACTTCCAAAGCATATCCTATCCAGAGGCCTGCTTAATATTAGGGGGCAGTCACAGGCCATATGGTTACTGTGAGCCTCCTTTCCAGGCTTCCTCCTCCATCCATAGAAGCCTGACTCAGTTGACAAAAAATAAATCTATAGGGTTTTGAAGTGTCAAATATTAGGCAAACTCAAAAGTGTCGCTGAGTTCTGGCAGAGAGGAGTGGCTCACTTGACGAGGTTGTGTACTTTATAGGACAAGGTCCCCACAGCACCTGATTTTGTAGCCTCAGGTATGCACTGAAGTACCTCAGGGACAACGGAGCATTCTCACTTTTCTCACTGACCGTGATAAGACTGGTTGGGGAGCAAAGGCATCCTGATTACCTCCTGCCTTCACCCCACAACTCCAGGACCCTTTCAATCCATAATCCATCTTTTACCCACAAACAATACTATTAAATTTAATAACTCAAGTGAGAAATACCGAATTATTAAACACTTACACCTCAGGCAAAGAAAAGATGTAGTTCACTTTATGGAAAGTAATTCTAAAAATAGGAGACGAAGCGACCATTGGAAAGTATGTCTATTATGCTCAATTACAATCAATGGATGATTTCCACAAACTAAATTTATGATGAGTATCTAAGCATTACTTGGATGATTACTATATCGCAGAAGTTACTTCAGTTCTTTAAAGCAATGACTTCAGGTTTTGGGGAGGTTGTCAGGGTTTTTTTAGGTTTTGTTTGTTTCGGTGGGGTTTTTTTTTGTTTGTTTTTGATTTTTGGGGGGGCGGGGGGGGATGTTCAAGTTTAGCTTAGCTACAGAAGAGTATCCAGTCTTTACAGATGCTATATGTTACTGGAAGTGTATGTTAGCATTCAACAAATATAATGTCATCTACCATGGCGGGAAGTACCCAAGAGGAAGAAAGCAGCCTGTCCTCAAGTCTGCCTAGAGAACATGGGGAACTCTAAGAACTCAGCTGATTTCAGCTTAACTAAAGCAAATTACTTGTTGAAATGATTCACAGATTGTATAACACAGCAGTATCAGTTCTCTGCAGCTGATCTCACTCCTTATCTCCTTCTCAATTGCTTCATGTCCAAAGACTGAAAAATTAATGGAATTAGATTTTCTTTGTTTTCTTCGAGGATTTCTAGGTGTTTAAGCCTGATGCTAAGGGAATCCCCCATCTACACTGCTGTGCAAATCCATATTGACTGAAAAGTCTGATAAGGCTGAGGGCTCTCTACCAGCTATAATGAGGATGGGAATGCTGAGCATTACTTTTTTAATAATACAGTAGGAAGGGCAAGTAGTACACCTTCTACCATATTCCCATTTTCTCTAATTGTTTATGTTACAGACATATTTTAAAATATCTTGCAGAATACAATAATTAGGTGATATTTATCGATATTTTCACATGGAACTTGCAGGGCTATACCAGATTCCCCTCCTCCCTCTTTAAAACACTGAGCAAGGACTAAAAACATCAAGAAAGTTCTGCTTCCAGATATTTAACTGCAAGCAGAACAAGTGAAATAATCACACCCAGCCTGAGAAAGATTTTATATCAGTACACATACACACAAAGAACAAAGTAGAATAAAAATAGAAGTAAACACATTAATACAGAGTTCACAGCTTAGACATATTACAATATATTGAGAGGTGAGTGTACCCAATCTTTAAGTGCAGAACTACCATTACTGGAATATTACTTCAGAAGTGATTATTCCCTAAAGACTCTAGTTAGAAGGTGAAAAAAGTTTCAAGGATTTTATTCTACACCTCTAGGCTCATGACCAATAAAAAGTGGCAAAGCAGTTCATCTTAATGGATTCTTAATTAGTCTGGGATGCACAAAAGAAATTTAACATAAGAGTAACTTCTAATTCTAAATTTTAAAACACCAGAGAGCTTCTCAAACACAACTGCAGCAATGTCTGTTCCAGTGTCACAGTAAATATGAAAGCTGGAGATAGTAAGTTGTAACTGTGGGGTTTTCTTCTGCATAAAAGGAAAACTAACTTCAGAAAACAGAACATAGGCCCCATATTGTAAGCCAAATGTAAAAATAAAACCATTTATTTTGCAAGTATTTGCAAAAAAATAAATTATACTAAATCAGATTTATACATGTATTTATTGATGTTTAAAAACAGAAAAAGATGAACCAAAAAAACCCCCTTAAGTTTGTCCAGGGAAAGGATCCACCCACGGTAAATGGAGAACAGTAGGTCCATTACTGGCCCATAAGCCAGCCAAATGCAAGCACCAAGTGTCTGAATATGACTGCAGCCACGTGCTGCAGAGTAAACCAGAACTGACCAGTGGCAAAAGTACTATCACATGCCAGGTTTCAGCCTGGGAGAGATGGAAGCACATTCTCATGCCTATTCATTTCATGACTTGCAGTCATCTGAGCATGTTCTAACATAAGAATTTGAAATAAAAATTTAGGGTAGTATACAAGCATATCCATGACAGTTTTTGGTACACCAAAACATCACACAACAATAAGCCTACTCCACAAACTGTACCACAGTCTCGAGAAGGGTACACGCTCTGCTACAAATCTGCACTGGAGCAATCTTTAACACTCTCTTGTGCTAAGAGAACATCTTCTATGGTAGTAAGCATGACCTTTTATATACCGTGATCCCAGCTTTAGCCTCCATCATGACCAAAACAGAACACTATTATACCTAGCTACACTGGTTTTGGGATCAGTGACTACCAATGACCAAGGGAGGTCCTGTTGGTTGGACATAGGGATCTGAGCTCATCAGTTTTGCTACATGCAGTCAGGCTCAGAGACATGAGAGAATGAAGCAACATTTCTTTTCTAGGAAAGAGACAAGAAAGAACATAAGTCAGCAAGATACAGAACATTTTCTTGGTAAGCCTTACTGAGAAGAACTGGCAAAGACTGAAAAATATTGTGCTGCTCTAAGAACCAAGGAGAGAGCATAGCAGTCATGTGCAAACTGACCTACTGCCCCTGCATAGCTTGGGGTTGCATCCCCCTCTGCAAGAGTAGACTTAAAAAAAATAAAATATCAGAGTAATGCTGAGCTTCAAATTAGACTGGGCTTCAGATTAGCCTTTAAAGAAGTCAGGGAATACTAGTTTAATTATAAATGGTTTTGGGTTTTTTTTTCAAAGACTAATTCAAACAATGCAATAGCATTACTTTTACTATGGTATTTTGCCTAGCAGGAAATGCCCTTTCCCACATGTGCATTTTTCTTCCTTTATATCTACACACCAAAAATGAAGATTTAGCATGTTGAATCAGTTAGAATAGTCTTCAAAGCAGGGGCACAAACTAAGTTACAGGCAGATGTAATTAAGTCTTGATAATTTTGATGATGTTCAAACATGAATAAATTCAGCTCTTTCCCATGAGATGTTTAAATTACATGTGTTCGTGTTTATGTTTAAGGCAGCCTGATCAAATTTATGAAATCCAGTTTCAAACAAAGGTTTTGTCTAGTATTTAAAGATTTTGATAGATCCTCAGGACAGTTTAATCCTTGTAATACCAGCTAAACGCAAGTTTACTTACTGCTGGCAACCAAGAAAATTTAGGTTAAATGAGCCTTTACTTAGGCTGCTCGTTGTATCCAATGAAGCTGACTTGAAGCTAAGCCATCCACACGAGACCTCTAGAACAGCAGTGCTGCCACTAGCAAGTTTAAAGCCAAGGTTTGACCTCTCAGTTGTGATTTTACCAACTTCATTTTGTACTAAAGTTGGAAGCACCTTATTCGGTTTACAGATCTGGAAATGTTATACCAAGTATTAATGGTATTCATAAGGGCGCGGTGGGCGGGGAGATGGAGAAGAAAAAGTAAATTCTACATACCTCATGAGAACTGAACTTGAAGGATTTCTGAGGGTATAACAGAAAGGGACAACTCATAAGGTGAACATAGTGAAAGTCCAGAGCTGAGCAAAACTGTGAAGGGGAACACAGAGAGTAGCAGAGACTGGTAGGCATGAAACAACTTAATTTTTAAAAACGCTTTGAACCAAATGTTATCACAAAACACAGACACTGATGTCATTTAAGGAGAACTGATCATTTTTCCTCAGATTGATAAAAGTGAAGTTGAAATTACTAGAGAGAACACAATAGTCTCAATTCTCATTAACACCAGCAGGCTTTGAACAGCTGAAGAGCTACAGTGCAATGTTGAAAATTGCTGATGCAATCCTACAGATAATTTCAAGCAAAGGTGTGGGCAGGTATTAAAAGCATTCTGTGATAAAATTCAAAAGTCTGAAATGAAACAAAGGGACCTAACTCCTCTGAAATCTTTCTTCTAATAACTCAGAAACCTGTCCTCTACTGCTAGCTCAACATCCTAGAAGTAATAATAATTGTTTTAACTTCAAAAAAGTTATATCAACATATGACCATCAACATTTATTATATAATATATAATATTATATTCTACAATACATATTATAGTATGGTATGTATTGTATTATATATAATACAAACTATACACATATAAACTATAGTTCCAATCATGCTGTTTAATCACCATTCATCTGATGAAAACATGGGACATCAAGACATTTACATCAGCATTAACAGGAACAAGGGACCAGCACCCCAACAATCCTCTTTCGTATGAACTCTCGCAAGAGTTCAGATTTGTGAAATTAACTTATCATATGCTTTCAAAGAGACAGCTAAAAGCAGATTTGCCATATTTAAAACTATCATGGCCAGATCTCAAAATAAGCAATTGCAACGGCGGCTCAGCAGACAAGAAACATAACCAGAAAAAAACAGTTTTCAAACTGCATTTATACCAAATATTTTTGTTAGTGTTATTAAAGCTCACCAAGCTTTAATTAAATTAAAGCAGTAAAACTATTTAACAAAACCCGGCAATTCTAGGAAAGGGTAAGATACCAAATCAGATGCTCATATTGATTAACATAAATTATGCAAGTCATTTAGTCCCAGATGCAAAATAGAGCAATGCATTTCTTCCTTCTACAACCAATTTAACCTAAATCCTTCACTTTGGTTTGTGCTGTCAGACTTGCTAGAACTTCCCATAGACTAAAGAACATAACCTGAATGTGCTGAATGCACAATTTAAGTATTGAGAGATTTTAATATCTAGTGTTTTTACTGAAACCTTTCAGTCTTCAAAAATTTCCAAGCTGCATCAAGTACGAATTCAGATATAAAAAACTGCCATCAAAAAAGTGAAGAAATCAAATCTTAAGTTTCTATTTACCTAGGGAAACACTGAAATAATTCAACATGAGTTTCATGAACGTGAAGCACATGCCAAGTACATCACCTAATGCAGATAATATTGCCTTTCCTCTTCACAGAAATGCATGTCGCTACAGCAAGTCTCTAACTACAACTAATGCCAAATTCAACAGGATTCAGCAGCAGCATGTGAAAGATAGTTAAAGCACACAATCTGATGGTTTTAGTGTTCCTTCTAGATGACATACACTTTACTATTTTGCTTCTTATTCATATTCACAGTAGTGAAGCTCATAGTAGGGACCACAGACTAGAATAACAATTCCACAAGCAAATGAGATCCAGATGACTCTCTCAAAATGTTTCACAGTGGTTTATATTATGCAGCAAGATTTGTTTTTATCTGCATCATCACACACAGGGAAAAAAAAAACCCAGCTACAGCTGCAATCGTGGAAAACAAGGCCAATTCTTAAAAGAATTAACATAGTTTACATGGTATTTTTGTACTCCTTTCCCCAGTATATAAAATAACGGCAATACAGTCATATATTTTACTGCCAACAAGACAGTAGCGTAAGTGTATCATAAAAATGTTGGAATTACACAAGATACTACATCAACTGCTTATTCATTTCTAACAAAGAACTGACGGTGGCAGAGGCTAGTCCTCCAGCTCTCACATAACTGTGAAAGGAAAAACATGCAAATACATATTGATGAGACTAATTTGTCTTAGCAGAAACTGAAAAGCCTGCTTACTTAGACTTAAAACAGTAGCTGAAGACTAGATAGTTTTCAAAAAGATTACTATAATGGAAGAAGTGGCTTTACAGAGGCTGATTGCACTCAAGCATCTTCTTACATGTCTAAAAAAAATAATTTTTTTAGTGTCAGAAGCATACCTTCTAAAGAAGCAGAGATAGCTGTTAAGTGGAAAAAACTGACCACACCTAGAGAACCCCAGACCAGTCGTTTTCCATGTCATCTACCTGTTTCAGAAGTTGGAACTGCTGCTTTTCTTCCCCATTCACTTGCATTTGTGGTTCATGTTCCATGTCAAAAATTCAGCATAGCCCTTAAGTGTACAAGTACTATTTAAGTATTGTGCTGAATCATCTCTAAAAGCTGCAATTAGGGATGAAAGGATAGGGGTACAATCCACAACTTGCAAAACTAACCATAAAAAAACAGACATCCTTAAATGCTGAGATCTGATGGAAGACAATCAAGTCTTCAGGGAAGCAGAATTCAGTCTCAAACCATGAGTGCTTTTGACAGTCTACAAAATGAAAAACTTTGTGAACCAAGAAAGGAGTAGGATGGGACAATGTGGAGAGAAAAGGCATGGAAAAGAAAAAAAAACCCAACAGTGAACAATGAGTTGCTGAAGTAGGTAAAAAAAATCCTGAAGAGAATTCTCTTACAATGGCAGTGACTGGGAAGCAGCAGGGATGAAAGAAAAGAGGTAGAACCAGTGACAATTTCTTACTGGTCTTTTGGTTTTGTTTGGGTTTTTTTATTTTAAAACACAAGCCATTAAGATTAAAAAAAATTAAACTTATTGCCTTAGCTGTATATTAGCATGCTATTTAATCATTGAGGTTTCAGTTGCATGCTTCTGTAATATTTCTATTATATTTCCCCCCTTAATATTTCTGTTATTCTAATATTCTAAGGCATCAGGCAGAGGAGAGTCTTAGCATGCTGGGTACTGTACAAATAAGTAATGAGAAAAAGTTGTTACCCACAATACTTTACAATGTAAACAAAGGGTAAAGAAGAGAGAAACCATCGTTCAGTAAGGTTCATACCAGCCCCAGCTGAACCAGGATGCAGGTCTTCTGATTCTTGGCCACTTGTCTTATTTAAAGAACTCCACTTCTCTCAATCATCCACACTAATATTCTTCCTGCAAACCAGACACTTAAAATTTATCTGTTCGAGAAAAATATACAAGGCTAGTATTCTCATCATCCCATTATTGAGCAGTTTTTACATTTTGAAATGAGAGCATCTTAATTATAACTGAATATTTACATGCATTTCAGTATGCAAATAGTCCTACTAGATGTGCCTCGAATACCACATGTGACAAAGTGATAAGATAAGGTGTGATAAAAGCTAGTCTGAATAACTATCACAAGACACCTACCGGTAGCAGTTAAACCAACTGTAATACAAGTCATGAAAGATAGCAGGACATAAGTTAATTTAAAGTTTTAATTTTTGTTTTGCTCTGAATTCAGCACAGAAGTTTCCTGTTTTAAATTCCAGCTCAAATTCCATGGACATAGGTTCTTGTGGCAGAACAGTCATTTACAGAAATTACAGAAAGCAATTCTAATAACCTCAAATTTTAAGACAAGCATAGAACCATAGAACAGTTTGGGTTGGAAGGGACCTGTAAAGGTCATCTAGTCCAATCCCCCAACACGAACAGTTCTTTTATCGGAAAGACATAAGTAAGCAAGTCAGGAAAAAACAAGGCTGAACGATTTAGGATCCATCATGCAGCACTAAGTAGCAAGCTGAGACATTTTGATTTAAACTTTCTTCTCAAATTTTGGAAGTAAGCCGATGAAAAGCCTAGAGAACTTCTTCGAAAACACAGTCAGCTTTCAAGCATCCATGGTAAGTTAGACAAGAATGACCATCCATGATAAGTTAGACAAGAATAGATCACAGGCCTGTACACTTGCTGCACGCATGCAGAACCTGAGCGCTGCAACAATGCTTGTTTGGTTTTAAAGTTATTTCAGGTCCTGCATGGCTAATGCTTAGCTGAGGTCAATAAATACTGCTAAAAACAAGGCAACTATTGCAGAGCCACTAAAGCGTTCCTGTACTATGTTCCTTTTATTACCTAGCTTCATCCCTTCTTTGCGGTATACACATTTTACTCACTCCATTTAAAATAAACAGTTACAGAAATATTCTCCAGTCTTGGAGTTTCTACTTAAGGGAGGACAATACTATTTCAATGCAAGATACAAGTTAGTCTCCTGAAGGTGTCATCTTTCGGCTGAAGTCACAACTAATTAGCCCAAGCTATTTCACAGCCTGTCTTCAATATGTAACTATTACTGCTGTTCAGAAGCCTCCTTGTTGTTGTGAGCTGCAGAGCAGAAATCTTCATGTGGCCACAGGCTACAACACACTACCTGCCTGAAAAAATCAAGTGAAGGAAGAAGTTTAAAGAGCAGACTAACAAATTATATTTGGGGTTCTTTTAATTATTATTATTTACAAATGCTGTCAATAACTTCACCTGACATTGAGAAAATGTGTGCCTTCATTAAGACATGTCTGGGGTTCGTATTAGATATTTCAGCTAGAAAGAGAAACTTAATACGGTTTAATTTTTCATAACCAATATATATAAAGCATAAGAACTTTCCTTTTCAAGCTTTTCCTATCAGCTCTAGACATGAATACATAAAGGAATTAGTGTCCAAAGGGCCTAGACAGAATTAGGTTCTATTAGTCTATATCTGTATAAGCCTACTCCATAACACCTGCTCCAGATTTACACATTGGCAAAGCAAGGAAATGATTATGAAAATAATGAGAATGTAAGTAATACATATGCATTCAGGCAATCAGAGGGAAATATTTCTCCAATAACTTTTGCTCTTCCATTAAAACAGTCTACTTCAGGAATGTACTACCATGTAACTATAAAGCCACAAGCTTAAGTAGCATTGATTGTAACACAGTACACACAAAAGCAGCTCAACAGTTAACCACAAAGAACCAGCAGTCTGGATTCCTGAAAGCATAGAGAGAATCAGCTTCGAGAGAAAAAAAGGTGTTTTTTCCCACCGTAAGTTTCTGCTTCTTCTATAATTCTGAATATTTATATGAGGAACAATAAATAGTAACCATTTTTGAGATATTTTCCAAAGTATACAAAGCATTCTATTTAAAACTACCACATCCAAGTCCCACGTTAATATTTTAGAGAGAAGGGACACCATGTACCCAGATCACTGGACAGTTAATTCAGAAAGAAATTTAAATAGGTCCCATTAGATGATCTTCTTTGGAGGACCCCACATTTTAAAGTGCCTACCACAAATCTATATTTACTTCAAAATTAAAAGAAAAATATTCCTTTTTTGTGCGCTTGCTCAGTTTCTTCAAATCAGAAAGAGCTCTGCATACGAATTCAGGCACTGAATGTATACGATGAACATGGCGCGCACAATTCCCTGCCTTCATCCAGGCATCAGTCTTAGGATAAATTGTTCCTTACAGTCCATCAAGTAAACTGGCTCACACACTCACTATCTTACACCAAAGCTTCCACTAAAGCCCTCAGGTTTTAATAGAAGCTCATCAGGTTTGTCCCATACAGACTGTTTCAAAAATTCATTCTATTTTTGATCAACCATTTAGTATTATAGTATATATTTTAAGGTGTCTCACTCATGTCATTGTAACTGTACACCACACATTTAATCAGGTTTCCAAATACACAGATGAAATCAAAAGTTACTTCTGTAGGTTCCTACAGTTTATAGCTGTGTGTTGCCCAAACTGCTGAAACCTCTGCACATTTCTACTCCTAAACCTGACCAGCATTCAGGGACTTGGGAGAACAGGTGTCCCCTCCCCTACCAAGGGCTTAGTCCAGCAAGCACACTATAACAATTTATCATTTCACTGATGAGACTGCATGAAAGAAAGTGCACATGAAGCATACACAACTTTCTGGCTCTGCTTGAGAAAGTATAGTCCAAGTTTTATTCCCAAATATGACTAACAGAAAAAGCATAAAAATCTTGGCATTCAGATCAAAACCTAGGACTTTCCTCAGCAAAAGACATGCTCAGCAGAGCTGCTCGAGCTGAAACACTCTCTCACAAGCAGGAGCTCACAGGCCTTCTTCCACAGAAAATCTGATCCTGAATTAGTGTAATTTTTGATCAGCAAAAGACCAAACTTAATGACGCTTAGACAGGCTACAAAGTCCAAATGCTATTTTGGGTGAAGATAAGAGCACTGAATTTAACGGATTTTTAAATTGGGGGCAGAGGGTGGCCGAGTTCCTTCTCCTGGTGTTTGTTTATATACATTTCACTAGAAAGAAACACAACTGCAGTCTGTTTGGGAAGGGCTGGGTAAAAGTTTGGAGATGTTTACATCTATATGAGCTCAAGTAAATGGTCACAAATATTTCACACTTGTTCAAGGTATCTCTAAAATTATTACTTATTAAATCATATTTAGCAAGTTTTTTAATAAAAGTTGAAAAAGCTAGATGAGGAACACTAAGCAGACTGAATTTTAAATCCATATACATACCGACAGGCTCAATATCCAGATTTCACTATTCCTTAATTCCGAGTTGCCTGGTCTGCCCAGCAAGGCGTCCTGAAAAGCCCCAACAGGAAATCTACCCTGTAGGATTCATCAAACAGTGTTTTAATATAACAAAGTTAGTTGCTTATTTTGGGCTTTTCCCAAGTAATTTGGCAGTAGCTTTTCTGAGGCAGCTGACAAACCCCTTACTGCACTGGGTGCCCATGGCGAGGCGCTGGCAGCTGCAGGGCGGCCTCTGTGAGGAGAGGCCGGGGCTGCCCCGTGCCGGACATGGCTGGTTCCGGCCGGCTCCAACCCACCCGCCCCAGGGCACGGCTGAGCCCTGCAGCCACCATGGTGGTGGGGCCTCGGGGAAAACAGACATAAGCAAGGGCAAAAATGCCTGGCAGAGAGGAGGAAGAAACAAAAAGGAGCAAGAATCAGCCCTGCAGAGAGCCAGGTCAGGGAAGGAAGGGGAGGAGGTGCTCCAGGTGCCAGAGCAGAGATCCCCCTGCAGACCACGCAGAAAACCATGGCAATGCAGGTTGTCCCCCTGCAGCCCATGGAGCATGTGGCTATGTCCTGAAGGAAGCTGCTGCCCACAGACAGCCCACACAGGAGCAGGTTTTCTGTAGCCTGTGGGAAGGGCCCACACTGGAGCAGTTCATGAAGGACCACACCCCATGGGAGACCTGCACTGGAGTGGAGGAGAACATGTAAGGAGGAAGGTGCAGCAAAGAGGAGCTGTTATGGACTGACCACAACCCACCATTCCCCTGCGCTCCTTGGGCAGGTAGAAGAGTTGGGAATGAAGGAATGAAGTTGAGCCCAGAAAGAGGGGTGGCTGGCAGGAGATAGTTCAGCTTTTGCCTTTGTTCCTTACCAACCTACTCTATTTTTAACCAGCAATAAATTAGTTTTCTCCAAGTCAAGCCTGTTTTGCCTGTGACAGTAATTGCTAAATGGACTCTTGTTTTCACCTCCATCCACAGGCTTTTCCACCTTACTTTCTCCCCTGTTCTGCTGAGGGAAGGGGATCAAGACCAGCTGGGTGGGCATCTGGCAGCCAGCCAAGGTCAACCCCCCACACTAATACATGTGGTTATCCTTAGTACCCATTTCCTTGAAGCATATTCCTCCTAGGACCCACCTGAACCAGTTATTAGCTGCTTCCATCTGCTATATAAATAGAACAATTAAGTTTTAAGATTTTGTTAATATCTTCCCACTGCAGAAAACAATGAAGAATAGCAATTTTGAATTGTAATGGACACCTAATTTTTAAATAATGCAATAGAAAGCATTAGTCAGGGTTACAGGCTACATTTTTACTCCATATAAATGGCTCCAAGCGTCCATCATTTAACTTTGTATAGAACTGGTACATATGCCTAATATACTTGGAGAAGCTGCTTGCTTAGTTTAAATCTATCTTTTCCTGAATTCATCTCCATTATGGAAATTATGTTGAACAGTCAGTTTAGACAAGTTAGCCATGCCTAAATATTCATTTAACTCTTTTTAGCTCAAACTGCTACAAAACTTTCTGAAAAACACCAAACCTTTTATTTCACACACACAAGTCTCGTCAGAGAAGCGTTTCATCTCTGTAATTACCATTTTTAACGTCTCAGTAATCCTTTACACCAAGTGCTTTCTCGCTTTTACCCTGCAGTAATCTGGCCAGCATTTTCCTCTGAGCACCCCTTGCACTTGTGGATTCACAAAACAACTGTATTCCCACTCAAAGACAGAAGGGACAGGGAGGGCATCCTAGACAGCTTCTAGGACACACATCAAGCCACAGAAGATGCTTGTGCAGAATGTTGCTGTAGTTAGAAAAGCCAGACTGCAGAAGGGAGATTAACTTATGTCTGCATAACGTGTGGAATTTGCAGGAGAAGAGGTATGTGCTCACAATCTTCCCATCATTTATTAAATTTCTGCTTTGAAGCCAAGTTTCCTTCCAATGCATTCCTAATATTTTATGCCTTAATTTAGCAGGACAGCAGGAATAGAAAGATCTTTTGAAGTTTCCATTTAACAGATACATTTAAATGTAAACAAATTTAAGAGGTATGTAATTTTTTACATTGTCAATAACGTGACAGAAAATGGAGGAAGCATTTTCGGACAGGATGTAACAAGCTTGTAATAAAATTTAGTTCAGATTTACAGCAGAGTAGGAGTTTTCTACCAATGGCTGGTTACATTTCCAAAATAACTAATTTAGGCTATTCTAGATTCAAAACAGTAATGTGTTACAGCAATTCCTTAATAACCTTTTAGAAGTAGCTGTGCATATATGTGCTCCTGATACACACACACGCTTCTCCTAAGCAGGCAAAGAACAAAGAAAATCAGCTTGAGATCCTACAGTCTATTCTAAATCAAGACTCTAGAAGCATAGTGAAAACCTCTAAAACAGTCAGTTGCAGTAAGGATTCAGCACAGGAATTGTTGTTGCATGGTTGCTCTAGTTTTTCTGTTCCTCCTTTTCAACCACAACCGTTTCTGTTTAGAATATCTTCCACCTAAAAATTATAGTTACATCATCAGGTATGCAGTAGTGTGGGACCTGCATCCTAATTTTCTTTTTCAAATGAAACCTTAAGCCAGGGAAAGCCTTTCTGGTGTTTGTCAGCATTAAGAAGTTTCCTTTTAATCTCTAGAGCATACCTGATATCTTTTGACCATCTCTTTGGAAAAAAGGTAAAAGTTCCTCATAGTTCTCATTCAGCACTTTGGTGGTTGTAAATAACTGAGAAGTTAACACCAGTAGTTCATTTTTTCTTTCCAAAACCTTTATTCAATTCTCTTCCCACATTGAATGAAGTGTCCTTTGTTTGCATTCTGATTTACCTGAGATTATGTAAAAAACATTCGACTTCAAGTCAAAGTTCTGACTATACCTCAATCAATTCTTCGAATCCAATTTCTTAATTTTTCAAGGACAATTTTTATTAATAGGTTCATCTCCAACTCTCATGTCTCCAATTAGCCACATTAGAGATTTTAATTCAGTTTGCATTTGCCAATAGTTAGTTCGGCTTTGCCCCCATTGCTGAATTTGCAGAAACTGTTTGGTCCAAAATCACTGTAATTTCTAAAATACCTGAGATAAAATTACTGCCCAAGGAGAAAAAATAAAATCCAGTTTGAGACTGAACCCAAGTATGTCAGAACATCCAACCAGATTTCTCAGGCTGTGTCAATATGTTTCCCCTTGCGCAATGTTCAGAGCTGCTTTGAACTGCACGTTTGACTGCTCGGCAATTGGCACATCACCCAAAGCCCCTGACACTCAAACACACAGCTCATCACCAACTTATCTCAGAAAACAGGAAAAAAAAACATTTAATGGCACTGGTACATTCTACATAGACAGCCAGTAAGTGCAGAGACACTCTGAATTTTAAGTCTCACTATCTCACCCACTTTGGTGAGTACTAAGACAATTTTGGTAACAGTAGCTCCATATTAAGTGAGAAAATGAACATGTAAGGGGGCAGAAGGGAAGTATCATGGGCATAATGAACATCAACGATCTTGTTACTTCCATGCTTCCAGGTTGACTCTGAGTGGAAGGAGTAAGTAACTGCATTTTTCAGAGATTTTCTTCAAACTAACCACTGACTCAAGCTGCAGGCTGGCTCTAAGCAACATGAGTGGTTTTGTGCTCATGTACACACTCTTTACATCTCCACTTGTTTATTTTTCATATGCATATTTATTCTGAATTTGTATATTCACGGAAGCCTACTTGTAAAAAGCAACCCAGGTAGTGGTAGAATGAGTTCTGTCCTAACAGCTTTAGCTTTTTCAGATTTCAGAGGCTGTCTTCTGCAGGAAACAAAATGAAGACAGTAATAAAATAAAAAATTAAGACGACCCACTTGCTTTCTACATCATCCCTCCCTTTTAAGTTTTTTTTCTACAGCTCTTTAAAAAACAAAGGACCTCAGTGCATATAAACACAGTTACAGGTTCCAAAAGGGATAGGCTACATTCACAAGGAATGCAAGAGAAAAGTGGTTTCTAAAAATATTTCTCTGGTTTCAAAATACAGTATGATGTGAAAAAAAGGAACCAGCAGTGTCAGTATCACTCCCTGTGAGGGAGTAGGAAGACAGAAGAAATATTTCACAACCATTAGAGAAGCTCATTACAGGTGGGGGTTGAGCTGTATCCCCGACTTCTCCTCTGCTCTCTTTTCTGGAACTACATTGAAGTGACAGTCCTATAGATGCATTCTCTACAGCATGAAATTCACATTTCACCTGATTTGAAACTAGATCTCCATACTATGACATCCCATTTCTTAGTATCCCATCATAATTACAGGGCAAATGATAATTTATGCTGCCTTGCTATCACACATACGATAGTAGGTTTTCATTATGCCTACCTCTCTCCTCCCAAGGTAAGCTGCTCACCTTTATCATTCAGCATAGGTCCAGGACAGCAAAACTACTTACTAAACGTACGAACATGATGTATGAATACATCATGTATGAAATGGTGCAAAGAACATGACTGTTACTCAGAGGTCACTAACAATTTCTGTTTGCAAGATACTCTTCTTCCATGGCTTAGAATTACTGTGTTGCTAAAGTGACCCCAAACAGCTACTTCCAGATCAATTTTCCATACATTCACACAAGTGTGACCCTTCCTTTCTGCTGGTGCTACAAGAGACCTACCTTTTTATGCCTGCCTCTTTCCATAGCTGTAGCTGTACGTATAGGCTAAAGGAGCCCGAGGTAGGCAGCAAACATGACAGGCAGGTGTGCAATGGACACTGCTGTGCCTGCAAGGCAGACACATCTTGCAGAGCCCCTGCCTTTGTTGTACTGCACTGTCTCATGCTCTGCTGACTCCCAAGTACTGCAGTTCCTTACATGTTGCTGTCTCAGAATACCTCTTCCAGGCGGCAGTTTTGAATAGCTTAATATTTCTTCTTGATCCCATACTTTAGCTTTGGGAAAATAAAGCTACCTGATGACTGCCTAGAAGTCATTTCCCCATAATAGCTTACCCATAGTTTCCTGGAAGGCACTCTAGACAGATGGTATTTTTGAAATATTTCTTTGTCTATTTCCTTGAGCATCTCTCTTGATTTCATTTCGCACATGCAGCCAGTGAGAGCATAATTAAGGAGTTACCTAGTATACCTTAGCTTAACTCCCTCCCTCTCTTCTCTAAATATTTTCTGAATATAGAATTAATGTCCATTTCTTCCCTGCTTATGGATTGCCTTTTGGAAAGCAAGAAGCTTGCTTTTGTATGTAAATTCCATTTTTGAACTTTTAACCCAATTTAAGATCTATACTTTCTCATACATACCTTCTCAAATGTTTGAGATAAGAGAAGAGCAGGTCCAATCCATGATCAGGCAAAGGTTATCCACATGGTTAGCTTAAAGTTTCCCAATACATGTGGAAACATGCAGGGAATTCCTTTTTCTTAACTCTATCCATGCTTAATTCTACAAACATAACTAAATCTTGTCCTGAACAGTGAATTTACACAAAAGCCAAAATAAATCCTACACTTCTCAAAGCTTTTCTTGTCCAATAAAGAATTATTCCCCCCGCAACCAGCCCCCAAAGTTATGTGTGGCAAAGAATAACTACTGTCCACCACAAAGAAGTAACAGAAGGCAACTAAGTCATAAGAATTTCAGATACCTGACAGACATCCACTGAAACACTGCCTTAGAGTGACTCTGTACTGAATGAGATTCATATGTGCTAACCCATCTGCAGGAAAGAAAAAGCAATTCTTCAACCAACCCTGTAGTTGCACAGCTCAGAAAGCCACTGTCAAAAAGCAGTTTCTCTAGAGAACTGAAGTAGTTGAAGTATCATGGTAAATAGTTGCTCTGGATGTACCAAACTCAACATTAGCCATTGCCTAGGACCAATCCAAGTGCCCTTTTCCTAGTTGCAAACAGCCATTTGAAGAAGCAGAAAAACGTTTATGCTTCCTTAACCTTTCTACTGTAGTAAAGTCATGAAATAGGGAAAACAGTTACAAAGTTAGAGCATGCTGTGATTTTTAGGTATGACTGATCTTACCTTGAGGGCAGAAGAACAATTGCACAAATGTAATTTAGTATCTAAATACTAGAAAGCTCATTCCTCTGTCCTGGAAAAATCTTTATCTTGCCAGAGGGTGAAAGAAACAGTGGTAAAGTATCTGGAAGTAAGAGAATCCACCTACAGCAAGGTACTCCATCTCATAACAGCAGTGTGTTTTGTCAGTGAATTATGAACAAGGCAGAAGAGAAAATTTCCCCAGGGAAAATAACTCCTTGCAAAAGCTTTCTTACAAATAACAGAAAAGTAAAAAAAATATTCTCTTTGAGGACTGACAGTATGGAGACCACAGTTTCTTACTTTTACCAAAGCAAATTTTAGACTAGAGCAGTAGAAATGATCCTAATGAAGGGATATTAGGAGTTGTTCCCCCTGAAAAATAGTCCCAAACGGAGCAACATGGTAGAGATACACAGTGTAATGAACAGCACAGAGGAAGTAGGTCAGGAACATCTATTCAACCTTTGTCATG
>VZTV01034338.1:0-70297 GCA_013400875.1 Anhinga rufa | reverse complement strand
AAAAAAAAAAAAATCTCAGGACATTTTTGGTGGTTTTGTTACTCTGTAACAAATAAATACATTTTTTAAAAAAGTAAAAACTGTAGAAATTGTGTGTCTTGGCTATAGACATCCCATCAGCCTTTCAGTGTAGCCCTCCACAGCTGCCCTAGTAGACATATTAATTCCTAAAGAGCAGGCTGCCCTCTCGCTTTCATGTGCTCTATCAGAAGGGAGCAAAGAGGAGGGATGGGGAAGACGAGTCCTTTGAAAAGGCTGCCCTGCAGCTCTCGAGCACCAGGGTGCATCCCCCGAGCACCAGGGTGCATCCCCTACCTGCCCTCTTGCAGCCGCAGGCGCCCAAGGCTCCTCCTTCTGCTCGCTTTTGGCCACTGTAGGAGAGAGGACGCATCTTAAGCCCTGTTAGAAATTCTCACCTATCCCCTTCTGCAGACGCAAGTGGGAGCTCCCCTGGAAGCCCCCCACAACTGCAACTGTAAAGGCAAGAGATGTGAGACAACAAGCAAGACATGGGCAGATGAAAATTTGGTGCTAGGAGCATAACAAGATTTATTAGTTATTGGCAACTTCCCCCTTGCAGCTAACGTTTATTTCTAGTCTGTATTGAGGCAAAAAAAAAAAAAAAAAAAAGGATGTTTGATATCTTGAAAACTAAATATCATCTACAGGCAGAAAGATGCATTCTGGCTAAAAATGGGTCCCTAGGCTACTTAGCTGATGGCTAGTGATTGCTCTCAGCCTGCGTACCTGTGGAAAGATAGGCAGAAAGGTACTAAAAACTCCTGCTTGTCCCCCACCCCCGTTTCGTTTTCGTATTTTTCACGGGTTTTTCCTTTTCTCTCTAACCACGCTTCTTCTTTCATGGCCCTTTATAGGTGGAAGGTAAACTAAATAATGTTTGAGTTAGATGTTTGAATCCACTTTGATAAATTTACTTGGAAATCAGGCAAAACAAGTTTGACCCACTTTAGTGACTGCTGTTGAACGATTATTTCAGAGTGGACAAGCATAAGAGTAAAGAATATTTATTTTGAATTAAATAATTGCTTTACAGTTTTCTCCTTCTGGCAATAAGGGGTGTGTACAGCTGGGTAGGCCAATGACCATTTAATGGAAAAACAAACATAAAAATTACTGTTCTATTCATTTCCGAGAAAGAGCATCTAGCAAGCTGCCACTGAGAACACTTGTCCACCAAGAAATGCCCACCTCTTTTCTGGCACACGGATCCCATTCTCTCTGCCTTCAGCTGGAGCCAGCTTTCATCCCAGCCACAAGCCGTGCATTCAGCTCCGATCTAGGACTGCTCTTCCTCAGGAAAACGCTCAAGCGACTGATGCGCTGCTTCCCTTGTCGCCACTTTGCAGGTGCCCTGCATGGAGACGCAGGCCCCTTTGCCAGTCTGGGGCAGGCAGCAAAGCGAAGCCGCTCAGGTGAGGATCTTAGCGCTAGGGCACTCAGCACGTGGCGTCTGCGGGAAGAATCCAGTTGCCAGCCCCTTGTAGGGTGCCCAGAATTTTAGCGTTGAACAGGCACTCGAACGGCAGTAAGCAGGCAGGGTTTGTTGCTCGGCAGCCAACGCAAGCGTGCAGCCTTGGCTGAACCCCCAGGCGGAGCCGGGATTTAGGGCTCCCTCTCAGGCCAGCCTCGGCTCCCAGACCAAACCTGGGCCCTACTGATGCCGAACTCAGACCCCTGTGCAGGCATCATGCACAGCCCCCGGCGTCAGGCTCCTGTTCTCTGTCAGAGAAAGGGTGACAAAACCACAGGTTAATAACTTGGGGTTCATTTAATGTTCCTGTGGTAGCTGGAATACGTCAGGAAAACCCTTGAACCAGCACCCTCCCTGCTCTGCCAGCTCCCAGGGTGGCAGCCCAGAAGGATTACGCTCAATTACTTCAGGCCCTTGTTATCCAGCAAATGGAAAGGGTGGAAAGTAAAGCCGCACTCCAATTAGATGTAAAAGTAATTCAGATTTATTAAATTATTGCAGACCAAACAGTTCTTGTGAAGCTACTTTTGAAGAGTGTGTCTTACTAAATCTCTTAAAATATATTGACTTTGCCAGCTTTAGCCCACATGGCAGCTCTTCCGTTCAGTAACCAAACTGTTTCGTGTAGAGATTAACCCAGTGATCCCGCACGTGAAAGGGAGTGCATCAGGACTTTATTCATATTCTAGCGCCGGCATTCTGTTGGGAAAGGCTAATTAGTCCACAGTAACAGCAAAGTGATGAAACCTGAAGCCTGAAGGAAAAGCTGAAAGATGGCTCTGCTAAGGTGCTTCAGCCAAAATAGTAAACTTTATATATGGGCTATAAATAAGTGTTCCGTTATCCTATAGGACCAACAGAATTATGGGAGATAAGTGACTAAATCATTAGCTGGATATCATATTCGCAAGTGGCTGCAAAATGTGCCGCTTCTGGCATGGTGTTTGTGATATACTGTTGATCCCTGCGTGAGATGCAACAGTCCGCAACAGCTAGCAAGGATTTTTTATGGTAAATGAAATTGATGATGAAATTTTTTCTTTACTTTATCCTTGAAAGTCAAAAGATTCGTTTAAAAATCTTCTAAATTGCAAGAGCCATTTCAAGAGAATGCAGTCCTCATCTGAGCTCCCGGTTTTGATTTACAACTTTACAAACAAGTAGGCAAGTTCTGACTGAGCATAAATTTAAATTTGCTCTTTGAACTCACGTAGCAGCGAATGACTGTTGGAACTATTTGTCATACAATGTTTGTGAAATACAATTTAAAATACATGCACACATGTTTAAAACTGCTAATATCACAGATTTGGGCCACAAACTTGGAGAGAATTACAAAGGTACCTAATTTTGCAGAAACGAGTAATCTCAGCAAATGAAAATTTCCACCAGAAAAGCGAATTACTCTTAACTTGGGGACTTAAAGCAACACAAAATATCTACTTTATTAATCTTAATATTTTAGAAAATTTATTCTGGCTGCTTTTATTTGCCTTTTATTTTATCCTTGATAGTAATTTTAAGACTTAAATAATCTTTGCTAACATTGTGTCAAGGCTTGAATGAGACTCTCAGTGTTGAAATAAGAGTTTTTAGTTTTCTGCCCTGCCAAGGGGAATAGGTTGCAGTTCAGATTTTCCTTATACCACATTTCCCCCCTTGCTAGCATAACGCAGGGGATTAGACCTGAAAGTCGCACGCAGACCATCTGCTTCAGACAAGCAGTTCACCTGCAGTTCAGAGCACTGTCGGGGAGCCTAATCCCCAAAACAGCACTGGAGAGGGAGCCTTCTCCAGGAACCGGTGCCGAGTGCCGAGGCCCAGGTACTTTAATTGAGGCAGTGCGAGTACCCCGAGGTGGTAATACCCGAGTAACTTGGGCACCCACTAGCACACCTCTTATTAAACGGCATTCCTCAGAGTCAGACTCAGCTGCCCGTAGGAGCCAGAAATTTTAGGAGGCTACAGCCCACGCTCAGGCACGCGAAGCGCATCCATCCCGAATATAGTCTCCATTCCGGGCTCGTGGACAGGTAGGAAAACAACTTCAAATGTTTTCCTGCATTGAAAAAGACCATCTGCAATTTTATTCTGCACTGGCTAACCAAATAGTTGAGTATAATTCATTAGAATTAAGCAATACTGGGTTTCTCTAAAACGGTGCACAGCAGAACCAGGACAAACACGTCTACACCCCTCGCTCCTTGCCAAGAGCTGCTGCAGCTATCCGTGTCGGCACCGGTGCGGCAGAGCCGACCTGCAGGAGGCATCTTGGTACCAAACTGGGGTTTTCGACTCCCGTTAAATGACGAGTAACTTTCCAATGAGTGAGAAATATTTGTCGGAGAAATCGGCTACCTAAAACTCACCTCACCTCTCTTCCCTCCCTCACATCTGCTTCCCTGCTCAGGAGAGTTTTAGTTTAAGACAAGTTCAGTCTGAAAATGAAATTCTGCGTAAAACTCGGAAGATGAGAACAAACGCGACTGAAGCCGGGGAGACCGTTCGCCAAACCAGCGATTTTCACACAGCTCTGAACAAGCGCGCGCAGCTTGTCCAGTGGCACGTATAGTCGTCCTTACCTGAGCGGAAATTATTTGACTGTCTGAAATAACAGTACAAACCAGACGAAACAGCTTTCTGTGAATAATCTCAGTTTATGCATTCTTCCTTTCACCAGGTCAGACCGCAGAGACCATTCCAACTCATTCTTGCATTTGAAAAACCAGTACGAACGGTTAGTGGCAGCCCTTAAGTTACTGGATTGGAAGAACTGTATGGGGCCCAAGGATAGAAAGGGATGATGGGGTGAGGAGCAGCAATGTGAAATGGGAATTGGTATTCCAAGAACCAAAGAAAACAGCACTTGGGAACGACACTGCGTACTTGCTGTAAGCCTGACAAGGTTTGGCTTTACGCCGGAAAATAATTAAGATTATTTTATTCCTCTAGTTGATTAAAGCGAGGCTAGGAAGCTGAAGCTGCTGACAAGGTTGGAGAAAAAGAGGCCGTCGAAATCTTGTCCTCTGTAGAATGCTCCAAATCAGCCTGGTCAAGTTCATAAAACTAGGGACTAATAAATAAATGCCTCGATAAATAGATAATAGCCTCATTCCTGTTCTGAGACAGTGCATGTAGCCCTCAGCTACACTGTCATTAAAACAACATTTAAATAATACTTCTAGACCCCCGAAAATAAACAAATACTATTTATCTCTTCTCCAAAGCAGGAAATTGAAGTAATGAGATTAAAATATTTTTCCAAAGCTACAATTCAAGCCAATTGCAAACAGGATTAGATCTCAAGATCCTAGACCAACCTTCTGCCCACCAGAATATATGAACTCTTCATTAAGCTTTGGGGGATACTTTCTTAAAATAAGAACAAAAAAAGTCACTTCACTTTGACTAAATCGGTGTATTAGAATGTAAATGTAGTAGTAAGAACAATCGATACGGCTTACTGGTTAGGAAAGGATTATCTGTTGATAAAGAAATCCGATTAGATGGCTCCACGTGCTGCAGTCCAAAGAAGCGTTTCATGAAAGCGAGGGGGCAGGGGCAGGTGCGCGGGTCATTCTGCGTAGCATCAAATGCAGCGAGTGGTTTCACTGGCACAGGCTGTGATTCTGAGGGTAACCTTAAAACAGTACACAGAGGGTTTTTTTCCCTTCCAGTTCTTCTTGATTTGTAGCTCTGATTCACTGTAATCCAGAAATTAATATTAGTTACAGGGAGAAAATGAGAGGACGACAAAGATGCTTATCTGAGGCTTAATTAATATTTGCGAAGCTCTTTGAGCTTCTCTGATGAAAGAAGCCATAGAGGGCAAACTCTTATTTTTTTATTATTATTATTATTATTAATTAGCTTTCCATTGAATTCTTTGTGTCAATACATGAATCGTGGAACCCACGTGCTTCCTGGGTTGTTGTACCGTGCTCTTTACAAGCTGCATTGTGGTGATTGAGACTACAGGAGGAAATAAAACAGAGGATAAATAAGTCTACTTAGAAGTAATAGACACAAGTTTGAAACCAGCATTTTATCCGCTGATCTGGAAAAAATTGTTGCCATAGCAATGATTACATCTTATTGTACTGCCGACTTCCCTAGATACTGATACAACTGTCCTTTTAAACACCGAGCTTCCCTATGCTTGACCACAGGTTACAAAAAATGATGTTTCTTTTGGAGGTTTACTTCGGCGTTATGGATCCGACCCTCCAGGCTCACCGTGAGACGCTCCCGTGGTCAAGCACGAGCAGGTGCCGCGTGCTGGGGGGTCCAGCAGCACAGCCTCGGGCTCCGGTGAGGCCCAGCATCCCCGCACCGTGCGATCCCCAACCGCTTACCGCCCCTGCCCGCAAAGCGGGCGCCTCCCTGCTTTCTGAAGGGAAATCTATGGAAGCAACACACGTTTTTACTACTAATCACCATCTAAACCCCCAGGAATAAAGTGAACTTGTGAGGAAAGCGCCATAGCTAGAATCCATCTGCAACTCAGTCAGCTTTGACTTCACGTTTAAATGCTAGGGTTACTTGTTTGGGTGCCCACATACCTCATTTTTAACACTTCTCCGCACCCTTCCTCTTTTCTTTAAAGACAAAAATACTAATTAAAAATATTAATTTTAAAAAGCCTCCCACGTTATGCCTCTTTTCCATTCCACATATAAACCAGCCTTACCAAATCTAAGCTCATTTTGAAGTCTATGGGAAATAAATACCTTTAGCTCACTTATTTTATGTACTGCTTTAACTTCAGATAGGAAATTTGAAATTACTGTGATTCTTTATCATTGCAGAGGAACCTCCAAGCGTTTCTTGACACATCTATTACCGTTTTCTAATGCTGCAGAAGGTAAAGCTCTGATTGTCAGCTCATGTAAATCAACAGAGTTCCAGCGAAAGTCCGTCTGCCACCACCTAAGGATCAGGCTTGCAGGTGTTTCAGCCCTGTGCGATTCACTAGCAGGAGACAGCTCCTACTCTCGTGCATGAGGGATATTCAAAACCTGAGCTCCCATTTTGAAAGAGCGTGGTTATACGTTCTAGGAAACGTGCATTGATTTATTTCCTCCGTCAAGGACACTGGCACACAGACTCTGAGGAGGAAAGCTCTGCTTTTTCAAGGGTCACCACAGCAGCCTCTCTTCTGCCAGTCCTCCACTTCTCCCAGTCACTGCTCCTGCAGCCATTCCTTTACACGAGTTAGACACCAAGCTTGCCTCCATCGCCCAGGTCGGCTGATAGCTCACACTTACCCCCACCTCGTGCCAGAAACAAGCTGCATTGCTTCTCTCTTTGTAAGGACGTCATTTAGTTTTCACTCAGCCTTTAACAAGGTTATACTCCCATTAAGAATAAGTATGTTTTGCCACCAACAGATCTGACCGCTGGAACATATTCATTTTTTAATTTAATGTTTTAAAAAAGGAAGGGAGAGCTAAAATCATTATTATGAACATTAGACTAGCATTTGGAAGGAAGAGACAAGCTCTCACAGCAAACAAAGAGATTTGTACTAACACATCCCAATAGTCAGCCAAGTGCTTTGATTTTTTTTTTGAAGCACTTTCTTTTATTTATAAATTTTGGATTATAATGAAAGATGGTAATTGAGTAGGTTACATTTTTTAAAAGAGCTGGCAAGAGGAACGGCAGTGAGAGTAGTGGAAGCTACTATGTGAAATGAATCAACGCTGTGGAGAATATACAGCATCTTTTATGCTTTGGAATCTTGTACAAAACTGGGAAACTAAGGGAATGCCTGTGATCGCAGGCTGGAGAGGTGCGTGGGGATCTCCAAGCTAGTCTGCCCGCAGAGCCCAGGTACAGAGTCCTGTAGAGATACTGGCCGACGTCCTGCAGTTAACTGGTTTCTTTAGCAAAATGGGGCACCTGACTTCGTGGCGTGTCTTTCAGCGGGCTGGTTGGCTTAGACATGGTGATACGCCAAGACGCAAGAGGTTTAAGTTACGTGCCCTGATCTCATTGATCTCATAACTCACTTTGGCTTCCTTGATTCTCAAGGAAAATCCATTAGGACCAATCTCATTTGTTTTTTTCCACTGGCTACCAAAGTTGCTAAATCGTTCTATAAAATGCTTCTCTGCTTTATTACACAGCATGTTTTATGACTGTAATAATTGCACAATTTAGTTCTTTAATCTTCGACACATCATCTCCGTGAATTCACTTTATTAGATACGTTGAGGGACTAAACCTGAAAGGTATCTGAATAGACCTGAAATACCAAACCTCATTACATAATTAGAGATAACAGAATAATAGCTACATCATTCAAAAGATACATCCCATTAGAATGTTTTCATTCTCTAAATGAAGGATGAGAGCAAACATATACCTTAATTAACCATTTGATCATGTCTTTATAGGTCTTATTGCTTTGAAGCCTAACACCAGTGTTTCTACCCTCGGGAAATCTGGGCGAACAAGGTTCTTGCCACTGCTGGTGCTTTTAACCCCTGAAAGCTGGATGGTGCAATCCTCAAAGACCCTTACCAAACAGGAATGGAAATAGTGTACTTAGAACTTAAAGACAAAATTTGCACCAAAGTGCAGACTCCTGGCTCCCGCCCAATAAATGTTCCTTCTCTTCAGCCTCCTTCTCAAACCCTGCAGCTGTTCCTAGCAACACGAATGCTATCGTCTGACCTTTCCCTCTAGTCTTACTCTCTGAGGGTATGTTCATATTTGGAATTGAATATACTATTGAACCGGATCTGATATTTAATTCTGAAATACTAGTCTTTGAAGAAACAAATGGGCACCGACTGGCCCAAAATGGATGGCCATGTCTCACTAGGGTGGCTTATGTATAAAAAGTACCAAAATCTGCTGAAAACACACAGCCAGGAGGTCAATTCCTCTAGCTCAGGTAATATAATCTTGTCATTCATGTCCTTGCTTTGTCAGAGACATCAAGCCCGTGTCTAGCTTTATGTACAGGAATAACAACCAGTGTGATGGAATTTCCCAGTGCTTAATTGTTCAGCTGAAATTATTGCAAGCTTAGAGCTTGATACTCCCACCAGTGCAGGCGGCTACCACAGGACCGACCCCTCGGGATGGGTCGGTTGCCTGCATAGCCTGTCCCCTCTTGGAAGGTGGTCAACCAATACATCAGGGGAAAACCTTAAGAACAGCGCAGACCTAGAGGTTACGTTCCTAGCGCCTTTCCCCGGTTTCAGAAGTCCCATCTCAGAGTGCCTCGGGCAGAAGCGATACCTCTACATTTAAGAAACGGCTGGCTTTCTCTATCTATTATTGCACATATATTTTGTGTCTTGTTGCTGTTTGCTATATTACTACTCAAATTACTGTAAGGTTTTCTTTCATACCGATGTCTAAGACACTGCCGCTTTTGCAATTACTCATAAAATCCTCAGATGGCATAAGTATAAACCCTTCACTCTCCCCCAGCTGATTCCTGAATTTTTAAATGCTTTGAAACAAATCTGAGCTTAGTAATAAAAGCAAGCACAAAAGAAAATGAAGTAACAACTTAATTGTGCAACCTTAAAGCCCCCAGAATGTGCTGGGGTTTTTTTTTTTGCTTTCGAATAAATATTTGTACCACTTCCATATTTATACACTCAGAAAGCCCAACTTTCTTTCATTGCTGTGTGAATTTTATTAGTCACTTGTATTACACCAAATATTGGCTGGCTTGGCCAATTGGAATTTTTTTTTCACCGCCTTTGTTTAATTTGAGTAATTAAAATGCATATTTGGCTCCCCTCCCTCCCTTACATCTCTCTAATAGGCTTTTTATCTAACTGAATAACAGCCTTCCTGATATTCTGTAGAAAAAATAACTTCATGGAAATTATCACATTCTCTAAAGTAGGCCTTATGTTGACAGATTTACTCTTATTTCATTGGGTCTCTAAACACATTATTCCCTTAAAGATGCTAAGCATATAATTTCATAGTCCATTTACCTTTATAGTTATGGACATTTTAGGACTATTGAAGTATTAAAAATACTAGATCTTAAGCTTTATGCCCTGTAAGTCTGAAGATAAAGGAATAAGCTGAATGAATGTGTGTATACACATCTACCTCTCTGCATACTAAGGCACATACTGCAGCATGAGGTGGTAAAAAGATTTTATCCACACAAATTTAGAATAACCACATTAATTCTAAGTGGTGAAGCCCAAAAATGAATTATGTCTGTCACACTATGGAGATCTATACAATGCCAGTAAAGGGTATTATAGGAAAGCTTTGCAGAATTGGATATATTTGATTAATACTGTTTCCTTGATAACCCTTTGCACTTGAAGCTGAAGCCTTAGAAGACACAAAAATAACAATAAAATTCATGCATCCAGTCCAGATGGGCAGGTGTCTGTCTACATCGCAGAGTCTGACTTTACTTTTTTAATAACATTTTTATGCATGAGTGAAATGCTAGTTTTCTAACAGTGGCATCTTACTAAAAAATAGGTAAGTATATTTTATGTCTAGGTCAGCAAAACTTCTCAGTACCGTTGCAGAGCAGATGTATGAACCTTGCATAACTCTGTCCGTATATTGCGCGCCAAGGAAAACCCCAAAGACGTATCGGCACCGCAGTCACTTTTGCGTCTATAACTTAGCAGGTACATCAGAGCTGCTAGCTGAGATGACACTGGCAACGAGGCCATGGCGGTGCAGGAGACGGTCACATCATAGGGCGACTTCCACTACCTGCTCTTGCGGCAGCACAACTTGCCCTAGATCAGCAATTTTAAAGCCGACTTCGAAATATTCACAAAACCGCAAGGCATCACTTCTTGTCCCTCTTGGTTGTCCAGATGGCAACAGAAGGCAGAGCTTTATAACCATCTAAACCCAGAGCCATGTCTCTCCTGCATGATCTCTCACATGACAGCCCCACGACAGGGATCCGCATTTCTGTCTTCACCAAGACACATTATGTAGGAAATTCTCCTTCCGCAGAAGCTACAGGACACCTAGCTGCAAGCCTTTCTGGGAAAGATCACAGCACACCTGCATTCCACTTTCTACTCAGGGGAGGAAAAAAAAATAAAAATCCAACTGTAATTTTATAGTAAGGTCAGCAATTTTAAAGCCTTCAAACTGGCATGGGTCAAACTATCTCACCGTTTGCTTTGTCATCCATTACGCTCTCTGGAAGTGGTTGTCATCTAAAGCACTACGGTGAACATTCCCCCGAGAGGCATTCTCCGGAGCAGAGGGCAGGCGGCTCTCCATCAAAGCCCATAGCTGCAAAATATACTGCCATTGCAGAGCACAATGAGCCAAGCCTCGCTGAAGTCCCAGGGCAAAATTAATCTTTTTAAACAGAAATTCGTCACTTAAATCACAAACCTGATAGCCCAGCAAAGTTTTCTTATAGAAACAAATTAAATTAATCCTATTTGAAGGAGCATTTTAAGATTAAAAGAAAAAAAGAGAAAGAGAATGAAATTTCCCTTTTTACTTATGTAATTTTCAATATAGATGGAGTTCACAGCAATATCCATAGTTAATATTACAAAGCACTTCTCAATGTAGCTGTCTTGCAGTTGCTCTCATTATAGTACACTTTAAATATTTGAGATTAAATTCTCCCTCCAAATGTCATTTTAAATATAGTTTTACAAAATAATTCATCCATTTTTGAGAAATGCACATTTTTCAAATGTAAAAAATAAATAGGCTATGAGAAGGTTTAACAACTTCATGATTTGCAACAGGATTTTGCAAAGTTCGGTAGACACTTGATTTTTAGGATGCTGCCTTGGAGGGGGGATGTGCTTTCTACCAACCAGACCTGACTGGACTGCAAGGTCCGCAGATTATTGCCTGGGCATACTCTTACAGGCCACATCAAAATCCCCTAAAAATTTAACCTGTACTGAGCAACCTCTTTCCTTTAATAAACATGCCTAACTACAATTCCTTCATCTTTTCGTTTAGCACAAAAAATCTTACGATCCTGGTAAGCAGCCACTGTACAATAACATAGGAGAAATAAGGCTTTTAAATCTCACAGAGAGAGGAGCTTACATGAATAAGAAATGTAAATTATTTAGATTACATTTGTAGTCTAGCTTGTTAAAAACAGATCAGAGGTTTTCCCTGATTCAGAGCAAACCAGGTAATAAAAATAGACACTGACACTTTTCACTTACCTAGCAATACAATTTACCTCTCCAAACCCTTCAAGCTATTTTCATTATTAACAAACTAGCTCAATGTTACTGCAGATGTACAGGCGCTGTGTGAATTTTTTGTCATTATTATTGTTTTTTACGTTTGGCTTCAGATGCAGAGCTGATATTGAACTATTGCTTATCTAAAAGATAGGACCAGAATACAGAAAATGAAGGTGAATCTGAATTTCTCTCTATTCCCAGGTTCTACGACTACTGTTTGGATTTAAGTCAGCTATTAGTTTGTTATGGAAAAAAAAATATCCCAATGTAACCATAAAATTCAGCCTTTATTAATTATACCATCTTTCCTCTTCATTCTGCAGCTGGGAGAAACTCCATCCGGTGGCCCAAAGCACAGCTCTGCTGCCCATGGCAGGGTGGATTTCAAGGGCGCTTCCGAGCTACGAATGTTGGTGTGGACCCCAAGTCATCTATCGCAGAGAAGGGTTTGCGTGGCGGACAGGGCCACCATGCAGCATCCCCCCAGCCATCCTTCCCCTCCATGGGAAGTTAGAGTCCTGAGCTATTGCGATTCCTGGATTGCTCAGGCCCAGTGGGGCAAGAGAGGATTCTCTTCTCCATAAACATTTTATTTACTGCCCTGGGAAAAAGGTTTTCCCGTTATAAATTGATTTAAAAGTGTATCAGGAGATTTTAAAGAGAAAGAGCTGCAAAGAACTCACTGCTGTTACAACCTTTATTGTGAGCTATATTGTAGAGCTACAATTCAATAATAGTTTGAGATACTATGCTGGTTTGAGGCATAAATTTCCTGTATGGGCTCCTGTTCAGTGCTTAGGTCAGGATCATGAAGTCAGACGTTCAATAAACAGTTATTATAAAAGTATTAGCCTTCCTGGGTCCCCAAAAGAAGAGAAAAGCTACTCTAAACTATAAGTTATTTTCCTGGCTTAGTAAATCAAAGACAGGGGTTTCGTTTTAGCAAGCGGTAGCTCAGCAAGGTATTCCACATCTAATCTGCTCCAGTCTCGTCATTACTGGTCCTTTTGTCACTGCCTCTATAAAAGTGGCAGCAGACACCTTTGCTAGCGCGGGTATATGCAAAGCTGCGCCATTTATCTTTAAACACAATAGCAGCGATTTGCCCCATCGAGAGCCGGCGGCATAAACTGCAACTGAGGGAATGACAGTCTCGCTCTGGGGGAAGTATGATGACGTTGTCCCCACTGTCACCTTCAGAACTCCACCAAAGGGAAGGAAGTTCCTTGCACTAGCTGGGTCTGTACGGGAGGTCCCGCTTTGGGGGGCAGGGGGGACCTGCTGGGCTGGGGGACACGGCGCGCCTGGCCTCCCACCTCCGGGTGGGTCCCTGCTCCGTGGCGAGCACCGCACGCCACGCGTTGCCGCTGTGGCCGCTGGGCTGGTGCAGAGCATTTCATAAGGGAGAGGCGCCTGGAGCCAGCGGAAGGTCCGGCCTTCTGCGCTGCCTGGGAAGCCAGAACAGAGTCGGTAACGCCAGGAGCCGTGCAACTCCATCCCCGCGATAGCACCAGGAGCTGTGCAACCCCATCACCGTGATAACGCCAGGAGCCGTGCAGCCCCATCCCCGCGATAGCACCAGGAGCCGTGCAGCCCCATCCCCGCGATAGCACCAGGAGCCATGCAGCCCCATCACCGTGATAACGCCAGCAGCCATGCAGCCCCATCACCACGATAACGCCAGGAGCCGTGCAGCCCCATCACCGTGATAACGCCAGGAGCTGTGCAGCCCCATCACTGTGATAACGCCAGGAGCTGTGCAGCCCCATCACCACGATAACGCCAGCAGCCAGGCAGCCCCATCACCATGATAACGCCAGCAGCCGTGCAGCCCCATCCCCGCGATAACGCCAGGAGCCGTGCAGCCGCTCCACCACGATAACGCCAGCAGCCGTGCAGCCCCGTCACCATGATAACGCCAGCAGCCATGCAGCCCCATCACCACGATAACGCCAGGAGCCGTGCAGCCCCATCACCACGATAACGCCAGCAGCCATGCAGCCCCGTCACGGTGATTCTGCTCCCCGGCGGTTTCACACAGCCTGCCTCAGCGGCTGCTCAGCGCATTCCGGTTAAACTTTGGCTGTCCGGGTCTGTGTGCTCCTGCTCGGTGGGTGCTACGAAGCAACAGATACATTTCTGGTTCAGCTGACTAGCTCGGTGACCTCGGCGGGAAACTTTACTGGCTTTTGCATCCCTCTTTTCCCCTACATTTTGTCCGGCTGGCCTCTTTAGCCTATTAACTCTTCTAGAAGGCGCTGCTCCAGTAAGCTGAATGCTTTTTAACGTGTGGCACGGTGTATAAAGGGCTTCCTAGAGGTTTGCTGTATTACAAGATAAGCAAGCAGTTGATAGCATTGTATCATGATTACTAAAATACTCTAAGGCAGAAAATGTTCACGGCTTAGAACCCACTCTAATACCATCTTTCATATTAGTGTTAAACTCTCCCACTCAATAATAAGAAAATGTCCAGAGCTCTTGACTGGCCCCTTTTATTGTTTCTGAACATTGAGAATGGTTGTTCTGTCCTTGAATACACTTAAAATCTACACAGAAGGGTAAATATTTAGTCTAGTGCATGGGGATTTAGCTGTGTGATTTCCATTTGCATTAATAAATACAAATATTTACAGTATATTTCTCCCAGAATGGTTATGCTGAAATTTGGTGGAATAAGAGAGTCATGGGGAATAAAGTACCAAAAATGTACGCTTCCATCAAGAATGTCGTGCGATATCTAATGCAAATAAATGTCCCGCGTGAAAGATCTAAAGCTAAGTGTGCCCTGCAGTGCTTTACAGTAAAAGCATTTCTCAGTATTAAACCAGTAATATCAGAGGGAATGAGGGGAGGAAAGAAGGACTTTTTGCTGCTTCCAGACAAACACTTCTGCTCCATACAAGATCCCGATTCTATTCTCTTTCAGACCAGACCAAAACTTTGCAGAAGCCGCAATACACCTGCCATAACCGAGGTAGTTATAACTAGCTAGCTCAGGTGCCAACGGCAACGTATCCATGACAACACAGAATTCAGTAGGGATAAATTTGTCCTGTACAACCTAATATCATCCTGGTAGTATCCAGCTGTCTTAGCAGCGTCTGTAGTCCCAGCCATGACTGCACTGCAGCGCAAGTGAAACCTTAGCAGGAGATCTCCTTAGCACATTCTAGGTGTCCATGTCTCAAGAGCTGCCTTTTTATCGGGAGAGCCAATAAATAGCATTGCTAGAAAAACATGTACTACTTAACTAACTCTCCAGTAGTGAAAAGCTCTAACGCTTCAAAGATCAGTTCAGCATTTTAACAGAACCAAGGGCGAAGGAACCACCCGAATTCTGCCCGGGTACGCTGAGTGGCGGCGACCTCCAAAGCAGCAGCGCTTCCTACTGCGCGGCGCTGTGGCGCTGGGTCTGGTGCCAGCGCGTTTACGTTTAGGACTCAGGTTTATGTAGAGTTCCAACGCCCTGGTGAGGACGGGCCCTCTCCCCCCGAGACGAGAACCGCTCCTGGTCCCAAGCCAGGTGAAGGCGGCTCGTCAGCACCACGCCGCGTACGCCAACAGGGTGAGAAGTGCTGCTTGCCCCTGCAGACCACAGCCTTTGAGAAGGTTCCCACCTCGGGCTCCCATCAGCATTTGACGGGGCCGCCTTCAGAGTCACCCAGATCTACTTTAACCTGACACGCATTTTTCTTTTAAAGACCATGGCAGAGACCCTTGGGGAAAATAATTTGTCTTTCTTCCCAGTGGAATTCATCTATTCAACATACCACTATAATTTCTAGCAGTTTCTTTTTCATTACATTTTAAAGGCAGTGGGACTGTTTTCACTTGCAATCCAAACTGAAATGCTAACTGAACGAAGAATGCTTATGGCAGAATCTCAATTCAGTGCTAGAAAAATGAACAGTAAGTTAAGAAATTCTCCAAATGACCCCAGTTCCATCCACCAGCCGGAGCTGCACAGCGTTCGCCGTATGCCGCCTCTCCGGCGTGCTGTCCTGACATCGGAGGCGCTCAGTGGCCATTAGAACTGCATTTAAAATAAAATGCTCACTTTGCCAGCTGTGAACAACGCTCGCTGTCCAGCATCTCTCCTAATCCACCTTTCTCAACTCGCAATTCTCCACCAGGATCAAGGATCGTATAAAGCCAGCTGTACAGATAGCACAGTTGTAACCAGCACGAATTCCCACAAGTCTTAAAGCTAAATTTCCATTTAACAGTTTAACAGCAAAAACCTAGGATTACAAGGATAGAGCTAATAAACAGCTCCGAAGCACTGTCTGGAAAAGAACCAATAAAAGATTAAAACTGAGCCCAGTGATTAAATAGAAATATATCTAATAAAACGAGCACAGCCAAGCTATCGAACTTGGAGCAGATAGGCAGAGCAGCTCTCCACTGAGCGGAGGAGCAGACCTTTTTTCATTGGTTATCTGTCTTCCGTTTCCCCTAAGGAGAAAACTAAAAACAAAAGCTACAACCTTAAACCAACTGATAATTCCCATCTAAATGGTGTTTTAAAACTCAAACCCTTCAGGTGTCTGTTCTACTGGGAAGTGACACGTGTGGGCAGACTGCACATAGCTTAACAGCTTTTGTTTGCATCAGTGTAAGAATAAAAACAACTACAGTGCCGATATGGATGTCCTTGGTTTTGTTAGTTTGTCGCCAATTTATACTTTATAGGAACCGAATTATCCCAGCTTTTTCCAAACGAATATCAGCAGATCACTTCACATGCATACCGAAAGGAACTTTGATGCTGGACAACTTTACCATAAGCTTTTTTCTAAAAAATCAGGCATCTCCCAGATCCCTCTGTGCCCCCTCATTTCAGGGGACGTTTGAAATGCTAAGCTGGTCTTTCTTTTATTTTTTTTCCTTTGGCAATCCTCAGACAGTCTGGGATACAAGACTGCGGTTTGTCTGTAACATTCCTGCGGTTATTGCACAGATAGCACTTTTATTGAAAGCCTCAGTAATAATTTTCCCAGAGTCCATTAGTTAACCTATCCAGCTTGCTGTATAAAACAGACATTATGGTGCCCATTTTACAGACTGGAAATTGAGGTACAGACAATTATTGTCTCGCATAGTACCAAATGAAGCAACAGTAATATAAGCATTTCCAGGCCCACTCCTTTAAACTATATTATCAAAAACGCGGAGAGGCAGACTGAGCCCAATCCCCTTTGAAATCCTGGGTGTTTTTCAAACGAGAATGGATCATGGAACCACGCACAAGGAGACTATGTAAAAAATACCTAAAGCAGGAAATGGAATGAAAATATCAATGCAGATATTTCAGTCTGTTCCCCTGCTGCTATCTGCCAGTACCACCCTGACTTCTCAGTGGGAAATAAAGAACCCGTCAGCACACGTGAGTCAGGAGGCAGCTGCGTCTCAGATTTTAAAGCTGGCCATTAGTAATACGAAATTCGGAAGACGGAGGTGTCAGAACAATTAATGGATTATTAGCATTAACTGCTCAATATTAAGATTTGTTGTCTTTCCTCCAGAATCGGTTATTTAAAACAGGAAAATCAAACCTATTTCAGCCACAGAGCTTCTTTGGAATTCCCTTTTGGTAGCAGCAGTATTGCTGCCTCCAGTGCAGTTATAGATCAGCCCTGGAGCTGAGCAGCTAGTGTAGTGTACTCTCTGGTCTCTGCGGTCCCTGAGGTCCTAAACAAAATGCTTCATCAAGAAGTTATTGTACATTCATGGGCTCAGGTTGGGGAAGGAGAATAAGGAAATGTGAAACCATGGGATTTAAAGCCCCTAAATTAAACCTTATCTTTTTTTTCCTAGCCATTAATTATCTTTCCTCCTAGTGTTTTGTTGCTGCATACCCTCTAACAGAGGGTACCGTCCCATCTTACTGCACACATAATAATAATACAGCTGTCTCAACTGATGAAGTCTGCAATACTAGAGATAGGAAAGCTAATATTTTCCTCCTAGTCAAGTAAAACAGGCACAGGGAGTGTCAGCAATTTGCCCACAATCAATCACTGGGAAATTCTGAAATTATTTACGCATCTTGATTTGCTACCAAGAGCAAAAGTCCACCCTTTTCGTCTTACATAAGCGTTGGTTCCAGAGGAGAACCTCCTGTCTCTGACTTCCAAAGAGCCATCATGTCATTCAAGAAAAAAGAAATGCCTTCCAATATAATTAAATCGTTTTTCTAGCATCATTTTTCCTTCAATTTGAGCACAAAATGCACAATGATTCTCACATTTATTCAACGTCTCCAATTTTTTCAGTGTATCCAATTAAAGGTGTCTGCAGTAAACATAAATAGACCTTCCATGGTACTGTACCCTTGTAGCCAGCAACCTCACAGCGCACCAGGTTTCCTATAATCTCAAAACACCTAGGAAAGTGTGATGTTTACAGCTGCTTCTGTACTTCAAACCTTGACTTTTTGCACCTCCAACGCATAACACACTTCTGATTTTTCATGAGGTGAGGGTGACTGCTCAACGCTTGGCATACACCACTGGTCATAATCCCTTAAGACATCACGGGACTGACATGTGGGTTAATTAACCTAGGCCAACAGCAGCAAAGCCAATGAAACAGAGGTCGTTTCAGTTTTGTTTTCTGATAGAACTCTACGAGAAAAAAAAACCAAACCGAACTGCCTATCTTGAGCTTTAGTGTCAAAAATATTTGCCAACTGGATTGATTATTCTCTTCAGTAGGGTTTATTGATCATTTAGGATCCATGCTAATCTATACATTGTTAGTCCATATAATATATATAGTCCATGCTAATCTATACATTGTTAGTCCATATAATATATATAGTCCATGTCAATCTATACATTGTTAGTCCATATAATATATATAGTCCATGTTAATCTATACATTGTTAGCAAGGAAGACTTCCTGTATCGGTATGGACTACCTACCCAAAACATTCAACATTTTAAAGAGAGAAAAAAGAAAAGACAAATGTAATGCAGTCTGCAAGGATGGATAAAACCCTCAAGTGAAATAGACCCTCCCTTGTCTGACAGCGAAGCTAGTAGTGTCACACAGTGATTTTCTATGAACATTTCGGCTAATTTCTACCGATGAATGAAGGTCTGAATTCTGTGCATATTCCTAGGGCAACCCCATTGACTGCAGAAGTACGTACCAGAATTGCACTTCTGGTACAAAGTATGTACCCAGAATTCAGTTCTAAATGTTTGTAATTATTTTTGTGTGTGGTTTGCTGATAGTCTATTACTCTAAACCAAGAGCAGATTGCTGTCAAGTGACATCCCTGAAAATCAGCAAGCATTTTGTATTTGGCAGTCAAGGCCAGGGAGGCAGATTGATGAATAGTGTAGAACACTGTAATAAAAGAGCTTGATTCATATCAGGAGGAGTGTATTTGATGGGAAGTGTTGTGTTTATGTCACACTAACAAGTATGCAGATTGAGTAGATAGCGTTAGCATCTTCATCATTCAGTCTTATCCACTCCAATAAACAATGCCATTTTGTGGTCGACAGGACTCTTTTATCGCAGTATCTCAAGTGAGTATATAAACATTTATACATATAGCCACGCTGCTTTCCTTTGTAAGAGAAAATTAGGTTCAATCCCGTTATTTATTTGCCATGAACTTGCCCAAGGTCACTAAAAAGGCCTTTGGGAGATCCTGGAAAAGAGCCCGGGATTATTGCACGTAAATCACCAGAACATCTAACCCTCAAAAACTGCTGACTAGAGCAATATAAAATATAAATAACTTCAAAAGATTTTCCCCGTACAAGCTGATAAACTACAGGCTGGCTTGGTCTTAGATTTGGCCTTTTTCAATTTTATCATTTAAACAGCTAAATCTTTCCTTCTAATAAGTAATAAATATGAGTTGGGTGTTTCCTACCATATTTGGGCAGTATACATTATCTATGACTAGACAAAAGATACACCAAAAACGATATCAGAATTATGAAAGAAGACTAAGTGACTTAGGAACTCAATTTCTTTGGAAATGCAAGAGTATTCTTGTGCCTGACTTTATTAGGCCCTACTGAAAAGATCTCAGACAAATACCAAAATAGCTTTCCTCTTCTGTTATGTGTCTACCTTAAAACAAATCTAGTTGTTCTGCTGTACTTCTCTGGAGTTCCAGACAGGTTATATCTGGCAGATCTGAAAGTAGCCCTCAATTTGCATAATTTTTTTAAACTCTTTTCTCTTTAACCCCAGTGCAAACAAAACTACTGATGCCTATGAATGCTGGAAATTAATGTGAAGAAATAATTTGTGTCAAAAGTACGAATGCAGAGGTAAGCACAGTTAAGGTTTGAAATTTCATTTTACAAAGTTTGGGGACCTTGTGGCCCAGACCCTTCGGTTGAAGAGTCATGCCTGTAAGTTGAAGCTACAAAGCAAGACCGAACTCTGAAAAACCCAACTAAAATCAGGTCAACTAGCAATAGTTAAAATGGTCCTACTTATTAATTAGGAAGAAAAAAAAAAAAAACAAAAGATAAGCTGGAGAGAGTGGGAAATCAGACAGCAGAGAGATTGGGAGCCAGAAGAGATGTTAATAATGGAAGGGTTAAATGGAAGTTTCAGAGGAGTTAATATAAACCACTTTTAAAGAAGCGAAAGGTCGTGCTGCTGGCATCGGTAGATGTCAGCTCTCCAGTAGGATTAGTACCTCTCTGCAGGAGAATTTTTCTCTGCCTCTGTTTTATGGTGGAGAGCCAAACAGGTTAGCTGAGATCTTGAGTGGAGTGGGACAGAGAAGGGCTCAGAGAGGCTTAGGCTGGTGCTTTGTCAACAAAGCTAGCAGTCCTGTGCCAAAGAGATTCCCTCAAATCACATGAGATTTGGGAGATTTGGGTCATCGATTAGATTGGACTAGGGTGAGAAAGAAGGCCTGCAGAGCTGGCGCTGGCCCTGGTGTCTCGAAAGGTGCCTCCAGCCCCTGCTACACCCAAGTTCCAACACTTCTTTTGTTGGAAAGGTGACACATCAGGGAATGTGCCTGGCCAAAGCCCAGATCTCAGTCTCAGCTTACACATTCAGAAAAGACAGTCTAACATGGACAGACTCTTAAGTCACACCCCTACACCGCAAATGATTATTTTATTGATGATTTTGGATGAACAAGGAAATAATATACCAAGCTTTGCGTGCAAATAACGGTTCTTATTGCACAAAGTTCCTTTTGGCAGTCTTGGTCTTTAGCTGCTGCCTAGAGACTATAAGAGTTGTATTTGAGTCTTAGCTGCTGTCGTTCACAGGACTGCGTTTAGCCACCAGACTGGGGGCTTTGTTAATCGTTTATCCGCTCTAGAGCCTACCAGTTGGCAGACCTGAAGGTGGCACATTGCACAGCTCTTGCCTGATGTTGTCCTATAAAATAAAACTATGGGCGTTCATAGCTCCAAGCAAACTGATGTGTTGCACTCAGAATAGAAAGAAAACATGAACTGCTCCAGAGCAGATGAAATCTATCTCAACTGACTTTTGTAAAAGAGAAAATACACATATTAGCCCCACATAGCAAGTTTCTAGTTTGTGCTGCAAAAAAAAAAAATGACACACAAAATACATGTAAACTACCCAAATATTAAGAGTTTCCCCAAAGGATCTACAAGAGCAATAATTTTGAAAACAAGTTAATTATATGCTGACTCCTCCAAATTGCACTTAGTGATGGAAAATGGTCATTACACAAATTATTTTAAGTATACCTACTCCAAAGGCACACTGGTTGACTGCCCTGTGGCACCCAGAGCAAAATATTCCACACGGTTAACGAATAGCGTCTCAGGAAATGAACCACGAGCGAGCCATAAGGGAGCCATTCTCCATTCCACCTTCGTTTTCTGTTTAATTACAGAGAGTTTTTCCCCTACTGTATTTTTCATGTTGCTGAAATAGAGCAGGAATTTCTTTTCATTGACGTAAGTGCAGGTTGCTTTTTTTAAACTAAATGTTTCTTTAATAAAAATGGTAACACAAAAAAAAGAAGAGTGGCAGTTTGTAGGAAAAATGAACAGTTCAATGCAGAAAATGAGGATTGGCAGCAATATATTGAAACTCTGGGCCATTTTTTTTCACATATAAGATTACAGAGAACAAATAAATCAATTTTCCTAAACGTATTAAGTGTTAAACTTACCCTGTCTTAAGCAGTTTGTAGCAGTCTCAGAAACCAGGAGATAAAACCTCAGAAGATCTGCAAAGGATTGTAATAAGTAATACGTATCAAGACCAGCGTCGCTGTAAAATATTTCATGATAGGAAGAGGCAGTATGATATTATAGCTGTGTGATACCATAACTGTGTACGTGACAGCCTAAAACACTAACAGAATATTGCCCATTTAGAAATGTCATAGAGGACATCCTGAGAGAACGAATGCTCTGTTAATAATGAGAGATTTCAAAGATGATTCCTGGCAAAAGCGACTTTAACATGGCCCAAAGCAGAAGAATTAACAAGAGCAATGGAAACAGCAGTGAAAAAAATACCAGGTCTGCTCTTAGAATGCAAATAGTCAAACTAACTCAAACAAAATGAGAAGCTAGGTGGAAAGGGTCTAAGCAGTTCATTTTCTTTAACTTTATACATTAAAAATGGTCCCATGATTTAAATATCTCAAGATCAGATGCTTAGCAAATAAAAATGCAAAGATTAAAAGCAGTCGCTAGCCTTGAAAAAAGCAGAGTCTCCAAAAGAACAGAGGAGAGCAAATGCCTTGTGGTTAGAGCATAACAACCACATTGCATCAAAAATGGAAGAAAACGAGACTTTACCACAGTAAGCAACAGAAGGCCCAGTAGTACACTGGTGTGTCAGCTTCTCTTATCAACTAATGTATGTATCAGCTGGACAAAACTAAAATTACAGTATTCAAACCCTTTTCTTCCCTACTTTTAGTACGTCAGGGACCAAGAAAAAGATATTGGCTATAGGAACAAGTCCTCATCTTATCTGAATTAAGCTGTAGCTAATATGAATCAGTTATCACCTTAGCTACGTCTCTCAGTTGAGATCTAGCATTGGCAAGCATTCTGGAGTACCCATCGCTTTGCGCTCATTTAAAAAAAGCTCGGAGACCTTAGAGGAGATAACAACTAGTATTTACAGCGGAGGCCACAACCAGAAGTCAAGGGACATAGATGAGTTCTTATGCCCCAGGAGAGAAGGCACAAGAAGTGGGGTCAGGCAGCAGCAGGTGAACATGGTTTCACTCTCGTCACTGTTTTAGGAACACCACACACTAACACTAAGGATGTCTGCAGGAATTGTAAGCCATGGTGACGCAGGTCCCCAAGCTAGGGATTAACGTCTCCCATGAAGAGACAACATTAGGTGAGTCTTAACATGGTAGCAAGCTAGACATCTTACAACGCCAGAAAAATGGGATAAACAAAGAGAAACCCCCTCACCAAACTATTAAAAATGTGCTGCTACAAACATTCGCAAGGGGTCTGTATCAGTGTATTAGGCCGCCATATGGAGTATTGTCTTGAGCTTTTCCCAGACACTGAAAATCGGTTAAAAGCTGCTCTGCACCTTGCAGTCAGAATTGACAACTGTTTTGTCATTTTGACCTATGATACCAAACGCCTTTCAGCGCAAAGAATGCATTTCAAACACTGGAGGTAGTAGGACTTTGTTCAGAGACAAAATGCATCTTCCATTGCTATTGGAAAAAGATAAAGCTGAGTTAAATGACAGCGAAGGAGGAGATTCACCCTTCAGATGAATCCTTCAGAACCCAGCTCTTCTGAACTTGCTGAGACTATAAGCATATTAGGCATGCTACTCATGCTAGTAGCCCAGGAATTTTCTCAAGAGCATCAGCTCTTGGAGGATGAAAACTGACACCAGTTTCTGGTGGCATTCCTCAGTGGCCACCCCCGAGCTGGAGATTGTATAATGTCTTTATAACCAGCTGGACACTGAGACAGAATACACGCTGAGCAATTTCAAGGGTGACGCCAGCCTGAGGGAGTGCTCAGCCTGGCAGAGGGCAGGCAGGGACCTCAACAGACTGGAGGGATGGGCTGACAGGACTCTCATGAAGTCCAGCAAAAGCAAATGCAAAGCCCTGCACCAAGGCCTAAATAACACCATGCAACAGGATAGGCTGAGGAAGACAGGCATTTTTCAGAAAAGGACCTGGGGAATTTGGTGGACAACAAATAGAACATGAGCTGGCGGTGTGCTACCGTGGCGAAGAAGGCCAACCACATACCCTACCACCAAGGCTGTAGGCAGATGATCAAGGGAAGTGACTACTTACTTCTATTTAGCACTCACGAAACTGCATCTGGAGAACTGTGCTCAGTTTTGGGCTCCCCACGAGAAAGGTGACATTGATGTAGAGCAACAAGCCCAGCGGAGGGCCATCAAGGTGATGAGGGGCTGGAACACGGGGCACGTGAGGAGAGGGTGAGACAAATGGGTTTGTGCAGCCTTAAGAAGAGGCTATAGGGACATCTCATTTCTGTCTTCAGCTACCCAGTAAGAGGTGTGGAAAAGATGGATCCAGACTCATCACGAAAGTGCGCATCACTAGGATGACAGGCAATGGGCGTAAGTCACAACACAGGAAATTTTGATTTGTGTTATGAGAAAACACTTTCACAATGAGGATGGTCGAACACTGGGAACACGTTGCTTGGAAAGGCAGTGCAGCTTCCATCCAGTAGGTACCCAAAGCCTGGCTGGACAAAGCCTGGACCTGCTTTGAGCAGGAGGCTGGACTAGAGATGTCTGAAGGTCCCTTCCCAACTGCATGGTTCTGTGCTAAGGGACAGAGCTTTTCAGGAGTGTCAAAAGCCACTTCAGTTCTCAACACCTGTTTCCTCATTTCGATATAAGGAAAAATTAATAAATCATGAGAACAGTTCAGCAGGGATGTCTCCAGATTAACACGGCTGGGAATACATCCATTCACCCATAGTTATAGGCAGGAAGACAATTAGATTTGGAATAAAATTCTCTCTCTGCCCTTCTAAAAGCCTTTTACCATTGTGACAGGTTACTTACAGGACTCTTCAAAACAGAGGCACACTGGCCACAGCAGACGTCTGCCTGCAGTGCTGAGCCCGGTGACACACGGATGTACGATAGTCCATAAATCAGGCCCTTCAGCAGAAGTCTCAGTCAATTGTCCTATCTCGAATCTGCCCCCGTGGAGTGCCCAAGAGAGCTTTGCGCTACTCCTGGAACACATCAACCAGGTACAAAGACACCCTTCTCAAAAGAGGGCTGCAGAAGATCTTTTCCATTCCTGTATGTGGCAGCAAGTATCACGGAGCTGAATTAAAGATTACAAATGGTAAGCAGTATTTTCAGAACAATCTGATCTTATCAAAACAAGTAGACCCTCTGTTAAAGATAATGGAAATTCCTTGACAGTTCAGTGTGGAGGAGAAGAAAACACAGTGTGGCAGCTATTTGTTTTACTGAGGCTTCCCCTAGCTTGGGCTGATGCCTCTCGTGCATAGAGTAACGTGTGCGTAGCAATCCATGGCCGCCATGAGGATCCACCTCAGTGACGGGGCTCTCTGCATGGAGCTTCCCTGCTTCTGGGCCCTGTTTTGACCTCCCCATTTTCAGGTTCTCTTTAAAGGGAAGGAAAGGATTCCTCAGCCCTAGGCGGGATGAAAGTATAGTAACCCACAACAATTCAGCTTATTCTGGGGTCTCTGTCACCACGGACTCCAGAAAGCGGGGGACTGGCCATTCATCCATACAGGAGAGGGTATTTTGTGAACCACTGGTACTAGAAAGCCCAGGTCACAAAGGGATGAAAGCGTGGCAAGAGGTGAATTTTTTAATTACACTTTAATCTGTACGGCTTAGGTTTCGGGAATGAATGAAGGCTTATCACAGTCCAGCCACATGCAGCCACATCTGGGCAGTTATCCAGACGTACAAATTGAAGTTCGAGTCTGACACACAAATCTTAAATTCTCTAGTTATAGGCAGGCAAGTGGTTTTTTTCAGGTTAGCTCCTTATGACTTACCTGATTCTTAAACTATACCATTTATAGATTACGCATTTGCATTAAGTTAGAGACGCTTCGTAACTGCTCTCCTTACACTCAGTAAAAACCAAGATGCAAAGTAAGAATTCACTTGTTAAATATGATGACCTTGCTCCAGGCACTCAGAAGAGCACCTCACTCCCTGTGCTGTGCAGCAGCCACAAGTTGTCTTCCCTGAAGTCCCCACTATTGATTTTAAATCTGTGGAAAGTAAGCTCTTCATCAATTCTATCCCACAGTTCCTAATGCATTCCCAAAGAGATTGATGTTTTCTGAGTGTTCAGGGCTGGACATATTGCAAGAAAAATATCAGCATTTCAGAAACAGCCAAAATACTATTCTGATAAAATTGTTTAGCTTAAATATTTTTCATTTATTCTTTTATTGTTTCTATCTATCATGCACAGCCATGTGTGATAAGCAATTACAAAAGATCCTTTACGGAATTGCATTATGTTTCATTATGCTTTGTGCTATACGTAACCCAGGGCATTTATCTCCAAAAAATCAAATCAATTAAAATATGTGATGGTTGGAGGATAGTAAGACCTATATACATACAGCTATTTGACATTTAAACTGTTAGGCCTGGTTTTCAAGTTAATATGAAATGTAATAGATTCTTCACTTGCTTTCTTTCTTTTTCTTTTTTTTTGTTTTTAGTTCAAAACCCTAGAAAATTAATTGTGAAAAATACAGTAGTGGTGTTAATCACATTAATCTAAATGTGCTCTAGAAGTGGCTAACTTACACACCAGGTATGTAGCGATTATATGAGGTTTCCTTGAAGTGTGCCCCAATTAAATATATTCGAGAAGTTTCTTGTTTATTACATTAACCATTGCTGTTAGCACAATGCATCATGCTGAATTGTGTAAGCTGACGGAGTGAAGTCAAATCAGGGAGTGGAGAGGTCAAAAATAATTCACTTAAATAAAATTGACATTTCCATTCCTGACATTAAAATACCAGCAAAAATCCCAGCATTTTGCCTGACAAATGACGAAACTTTTTACATTATCCCAGCCATTTGAAAACTACAGATTCTGAGTCTACAGTTCTGGAATTCACGTCAGGTGAACATCAAATGGCTCTAAGGAATACTTGAATACTTTGGGATGTTTTCACAAGCATGCTAGGACTAGGCTCATTTGCTTAGATTTTTTGTAGATGACACACACCCCCCCCCCCCCTTAATAGATGTTTTCCAGGAGCAGTGTAGCCTTTTACACAACGAAATACATAAAATGCCTTTGCAACAGGCAAGAAGCCCATCAGAGCATTCATCTACAAGTATGTAAGGTCCAGTCCACTTATTCCCGTCAGGCTCACAAATATTACTGCTAGCATTCTCCCTAAGCAGACCTGCTCCTTGCTGGCATTCAGCTTGAGAGCCCTATCCTGTGAATTATGTCTCAAGAGCCTCGGCAGTCCTCCACCCTCCAAACTTTTTCTGCAATTCTCTTTTTTCAGCCTTAAAACTGCAAGGCGTTCCTTCAGCATCCTCCCACATAGGCAGAGTGCCTTCATAATTCACTCAACATCCGTACTGAACTGCCACGGTGTCAGAGGACTGGGAAATAACGAATACTGTGTTCTAGTATTTAAAAACTGTGCAAATGATCCGTAGAATCATGGAATTCTATGTGACATATAACACATATCAATAAGACATATGAGAGCTTCACATATGAGCCTAGCAAACAGTGACATGGCTAATTAAGAGAAATAAAATATCTGGCATATCACGATCAAGCAAGGTACAACTAGTAAAATAATTCCGGTAACCTTAGGGCATGAAACACAACATAAAAGAGAACCAGGCGATCTTTCAGACTGAGCCTTCCAGAACATCTGTGAGAGGTTCATAGGTTTTATCAAAACGCTACTTTTCATTAACCAAGAAAAATGCTGACCTGATTTTTTCAAGGAGTTAAGCACTTTGAAGCGGTTGGCCTCTTTTACTTCAAAATATCCCTTAGAAACCTGTCGGCAATTTACTGCGGAGGTGGGAGAGGGAGGAGGAGCGCGTTACCGGTATCGGGATATTGCCTGAGGGACACGCCGTCAGAGGAAGGGTTGGGCGTGCGCCACAGGGCAGCGTGAGGTGCAGGTCCGTAAGGGAGCTGCCAGCAAAGCTCGCAGCCGGGACAGCCAAGCTGGGCGACCAGGGAGAGCAGACCTTGCAACGTCCAGTCTCCCACAGGAAAGGTTCACGGGATCAGAACAGCCTGAAGAGTTTGGGAAGAGCTACACGGAGTCTCACTAACCTGGCACTGCCGCAGCCGAAAAGGCTGGCAAGGAGCTGCGCAATCTGGCCAGCTTTCCTGCCAGACCTGGCTTCCACCAAATGTTTTGATGTAATCTGTGTAATCCTGAGAAATGTTTCGCTATCATAGACTCCTCATTTTCCAGGGAAAGACCACACAATGGAAGCGAAAGCTGCAAGTCCAGAAAGGCAGAATGAGAGAGGGAAAAATTTAAATCCATTTTATACCAATTAGAATTGTCTGGCCACAAAAATCAACACAAGAAAGGGACAGAGCATCGCTGCGGGCAGCTCAGGGGAAATTTCTCTCCAACGTATAAGGAAATCATAAACCAAATAAATGTTAGGCTGAGCAAAGAACAGGACAGAATATTATATCAAAACTTATGCTTATCTTTTAATACATCAGTCATTTTGGTAGTGCCTCAAACACCGTTCCGATCACTTTAAGAGAGGTTATTGCAAAACTGAAGGGGCTCAGAAAAGGCTTGAAAAGACATTCACGTAGGCAGACGTTAAGTATTTTAAATGATTTCCCGTAGAAAGCAAAGGAAGCAGAAGGAGCAATAGTCAATGCATGCAAAATACTGAGTTTCATAGAGAATACAGATAACTTCTGTCTTCCAGGCATTACCAAAACCACTCATTAACTGAAATTAAACAGCAGTGAATTCTGGTAAAAGCAGGTAAGCGGCCGAGGAGGAAAGAGCAGCCTAAGCAAATACCACCAGGAGTTTGCCCTCTTTGTACTTCCACCTTCTTCAGACCAAAAGTTTTGGGGTTGCTATGAGAGGAATCATTTGGATCTGGGCCTCAAATCTAAAATTAAATCTAATCTTAAACAAACAAACAAATAAGCAAGCAAAAATCACCACCAACGGCCACCAGATAGAGGCATTTGGGAGTTAAAACTAAGTTTTCCAAAATCTCTATGCTGCTTCTTGCTTGATTTATGCCATCCTTTCATGTTTACATGAGCTAGAGTTTCATAAAGCCTGATTCAATGAAAAAATCCCTAACAACTGGACAGGTAACAAAAATTGCATGGTTTCTTGAATGCAAGGTAAAATGGAAAAATTCACATGTAATCTTAAGTACTCATCCAAATCCAATAAGTTATAAAAATAGAAAAGCTGATAAGAAACTAAACTGGCATTGCCCAGCTACAGGAAGCCAAGATTGAACACTGACATTCACTGCTGCTCAAAATGATAGTAAAAGCAGTCTTTTCAAACTTTTAGTCTGGAAGCTCCCTATTTCACAGGCTGTGGATTATAGAGGATGCTCCAAAGCCCATTTAAACCATATTTTTGGAAGAACTCAGCATGTATGAAAGCAGTAAAATAAGTAGTAAGATTTGTAAAGTAATTCTGGCAGGTGATGAAACCTGTCCTGAAATTTGACCTTCCATTTGTATACCTGAGTTATGGGTCATTGCTTCTGAATATTTGTTGCTATTCATTTTGCTGAACATTTAAAACTTTGAATTTGAGATAGTTTTCTCTTCCTCAATTTTTTTGCTTACATTAACACCAGTGCCAAATCTTCTAACGTGGCTGTAGTCTGTACATCCAACATTCTACTTCATTAGAAATATTCTCTGACCTCTCTTCCTTTTTCTTTTTGCTTGCACGCTTGTCTTTGGAAGATGATGGGAGTGCAGAGAGGCTAACAAGTTAGAAACAGAGAACGGTAGCACCTGACATGCGGCGATGGCCAGCACCGGGCTGGTGCTCAGTCGGGGCTGCTGCCCATGCCCTGCCCTGAGGCGCACCTAAGGGAGCACGATGTGAGAAGATGGGGGGCACACCGTGAGAAACGACTAGGCATGACAGATAACAGGGCCAGAAACGGACAAAATTTAAAGATAGCGCCGTGGGGATGGCAGGATTTCAGTGGTGGTTTTGGCGGGGTTATATGTGAAACGGCCAGGCTTTACAGGTATCCGAAAGGGAGTACTGGGGACCCTTTGGGGAGCAAAATCTTGCACGGCATAAAGCACCTGCGTAACTGTGTCAGTTATACCGTATGAAGCCAGATTACCTAGGTAATGGTATCAGAAGCACCAAACTTGGGAACAGATGCAGCAAACGGAGACTAACGGGGAAGCGGTAATTTAGGGCACGTTGTTTATATGGGAGGAGATCAGGGCAGAGAGAGGGAAGGACAAGGGTGGCAAAAATTGTGTCAAGAAATAGGACAGGGATAGCAAGGTATGTCAGTGATATAATGCAAGCAGCCCTTGGACAAGGCCCTCAGAGCCGTGGTGTGAATTTGGGGCTCTCCTGTGCAGGGACGGGAGCTGGCCTCGATGGTCCCTGTGGGCCCCTCCCAACCCAGGACATTCTATGGTTCTATGAACGAGCACAGCCCAGGAGTACCTGCTGGGCCAGGACATAACCCCGACCTGTCGTTGTGACCTTACCTCATGGCCAAACCTGCCTCTGCCAGCCGGAGGACCAGGGAGGGGGACATCATTCCCTTGCGGGTACGGGTACATCTGAGGCGGGGGGGCGTCGAGCATCCAGGTATCAGTGTGGCAGCACCCATTCCAGACCCGACAGCATCAGGGTCTTCCTGGGCACTTCCCGGCATGCTCAGCTTGCTGGAATTTTCTGTAGAAGACCAATGGTTTTTACCAAAAAGATGAAATACCAGTAAAGTGAGAAATATTGAGTTATACCCAAAATGTTCTGATTCAGGGGAAAAAAAAATCTACTGTTGAACTTTGTAGTCTGTGTGATTCTTATTTTCCTTAGACAACAATTCTCCTCTGAGGAGCAGTAAATATGTTACATGAAGGAAAACACACCATGGAAAATACCCATCAGCTAGTGAACTCTATCTACGGGGGAAAACAAAGACACAAAGCCCAAATGGTCCCACAGAACACAGCAGTGACCCTTCTCAAAATTTTTACTTTCTTTTCCTACTGGATGGGGTGGAGGAGGGGAGAGGCAGTGGGAAAAAAAAAAACAACAACCATGCCCAACACTGGAAATAAATCCCACTTATACGATGACCACTGAACCAGAGAGAAGTTTCAAGCAATAAAGCAGCTGTCAGTGTTATTTGTTACCTCCTTATGCTTACACACAGGTCTTGGTAAAGGATTTGAGAAAATAAATCACAGAATCATAGAATCATGGCATGTCCTGAGCCGGGAGGGACCCACAGGGATCACCAAGCCCAGCTCCCGTCCCTGCACAGGACACCCCAAATTCCCACCATGGCTCTGAGGGCCTTGTCCAAGGGCTGCTTGAGCATCGCCAGGCTGGGTGCCGTGACTGCCTCCCTGGGGAGCCTGTTCCAGTGCTCCACCACCCTCTGGGGGAAGAACCTTCTCCCAGCACCCAGCCTAACCTAATGTCTAATAGCAGCGGCACCACTGGCACTAGCCGAGGCAGCTACAACGTACAGTATGGCAGGTTGGCCTTTGCCGGCTGCCAGGTGACCGCCCAGTCACCTTCTCACTCCCCCTCCTTAACACAACAGGGAGAAAATAAGATGAAAAAGCTTGCAGGTCAAGGTAAAGATAGGGAGGTCACTTGCCAGTTACCGTCATGGGCAAAACAGACTCGACTTTGGGAAATTTAATTTAATTTATTGACAATTAAAACAGATTTGGATGGTGAGAATCAAAGACCAAAATTAAAACAGCACCTCCCCACCCTGTTTCCCAGCCTCAACGTGACTCCCCCATTCCTGACTCCTCTGTCTGCTCCCCAGCTCCCGAGCGGCACAGGGCTGTGGGGAATGGGGGTTTACGGCCAGTTCGTAACAGCTCCTCTCTTCCTCCTCCTCACACTTTCCCCCTGCTCCAGCGTGGGTCCCCCACGAGCCGCGGTTCCTGTGTGGAGAACCCGCTCCTGCGTGGGCTCTCCGTGGGGCGCAGGGGAATCTGCTCCGGTGCTGGAGCGCCGCCGCCGCCTCTCCCTCCTCCTCTCCGACCTTGGAGCTGTTTCTCACACTTTTTCCTCACTCCTCACTGCCCTTTCTTAAATACGCTCTCACAGAGGCCCCCCCAGTTTTCACCGAGGGGCTTGGCTGTGCCCTGCCGTGGGGCCATCGTGGAGCCGGCTGCCGGCATCCGGGCACCTGCACCCAATGCATACGGCTGTTTTCCTTCGCAAACGCTGTGTCATGAATACAATGATTTATCCAGGAAGAGGAAAAACGCTGGTTTTAAGGAAAGCAGGAAAGTCCCCTGGATGTGCGATGGTGGACTGATCCTCCTGCTCTGATACCACAGGAAGATCAAGAGTGAAACGCTGTCACAGGGTTAAGTGAAGCTCTATTAGCATAAAACCCCCTCACCTCATAAACCATCACACATTAAACCGTTTGCTCTTGAACTGCTCAGTAGTTACTGCCTTTAAGATGAAGAATTTCTGATTTTGTTTCTAAGTAATGAAGTACTGGCTGCTACCATCACATCCTGTCAGTCTCTTTACATGACCGGGACTGCCCTCCTTGACACCATTCAATTAACCCATCATCAAAGTATGCAATCAGAGCAGACACACAGCAATACACATTATAAATGGCTCTCATGTATGCTCACTCAGCTGTTGTAGAAGTAATAGGCAGACCTCACGTACTAAGGGCTCACATGAGGACTTTATTTTTTATTTTTCCTCTGTGCTTAAAGCCCTCTCTGTAATAACATTCATTATGCCCTCTCAGCTCTGGCAATTCCTCTTCAATCAAAGCAAGTGACCATAAGAAAGCATATTAGACTTTTACACAACAGACAGCAGACACATTTGTTGCTATTGCTTCGAGGAAAACCCTGAAAATGATCCTTCAGTTAACATGAATACAAATTATTTATGTGCCCTTTTCTTACCATGAGAAGGATGTTTGCTAACCACTTTCTTCATATGGCATCATGCAGTTTACACGTAGATTTCTAAAAATATTGACGAAATAGGATTTACCCGCTGCAAGGGTACAATTTACAGTAATAAAACATTTGAACCTACTAATGATCTTGGCAGTCGGTGTCTTCCTAACTTGTAACTGTGAAAGGAAAAATTTTGTTGACGTTAGAGTTTGGGACCGTCAGCCCCACCAGGTATCAAGATCGCTTGCCAGCTGCAGAGGTTCAAAGAGAACGGGGTCACAGTCCCGGCCGGCCGCAGGGGTGTTGGCAGGTCCATCTTCCTTGCCCCACAAGAGTGACATTAGGGATGGCACTACTCGGGAAAAATGCCCTGTGGGTATTTGGAGCTAATAAAAGCATTCATTAGGAGAGCACTGATAATCTAATTGCAGAAAACGCCTTTATCCTGAGTTTGGAGAAGCATTAAACTGTTTATCCTACTGAAAGGACCATACCTTTCCATCCCCCCAAAGACAACACCCACCCCAGCGCAACAGCAAACATACTGGTGTTTAGAAAGCTCCACTGATATCCAGGCAACACAGAAAACAATTCATTATATTCCTGAGATTTCTTGAACATATTATGAATATTTTGCCACGTAACAGACTAAGATAACTGTCCCTGCCACGAGCTTCCTCATTTTTCTATACTACCCACTCAAAAATACTAAGTTCATCATTCCTTCCCTTTAGAAAGTATTTAGACAGAACAATAGAGAGGACAAAAAAAACCCTTGATAATGAACCCTAGGTGCACTAGTCTCAAATGCCACCACAGTTTCCTATTTTGATGATGTTGGCCTTTGACTCTGCAAGGCTATATTCACTACTTCCTTCTAAAGACACCCCTACATTTAAATTTCTTGAATATCAGGACGTAACTATTGCTTGTCCTTTAATAGAACACTGTACATCTGCATTTAAGGAGTTACAGTCAGGTTTTCCTACCGATCTCGATGAATCAAACGGCTGTTCCTAACCGGGGTTTACAGGAAGGGAAGCAAGGCAGAGAGGAAGAGAGCAGGTCCATGCAGCAGGAGCGCGTGGCTAACGGGACCCCGGCCGAGCAACTAACATCTCAGATCATATCATGGCCAAAACACATTTGTGCAATTGCCCTTGAAGTTGATACTCTGCGACCGGGGTCCAAATCGTTCCAAAAGGTACACAGAAGGCTTGATGGCCACAAAAGAAAGCTCTGAAAGTCACTGCCTCTCCTCAGGCTTGTCCTCTATTTCACAAGGCTAGGCGCAAACAATGCTGAAAGCTCTGTTCCCAAAGGGCATCGTCAGTCTTGCAGAAGCCTGTAGGCTGCCAAAATGATTTAGCCAAAAAACTCTCACAAGAACATTCCCCAAAAGTCTTTTCCCGAGGGAGTTACGCTCAACAAGAAAGTTAAAAAGGACAGTCTCCTATGCACTCAGCTGAGACGCCACTAATTAATGCCAGCCTTCCAGTGGCCTGTAGGAGCCACTGCGAACAGGCAGGAGCGCGGAGCAGGCTTTCAGCACCGCACCCCGTCCATGCCTTAGCACGTATCCCATGTCCAGACTTAAAAGCAAAACTACCACAGACAGAAATTGGAACCGACATTAGAACCCCCCCCGCCTCGGATTAGTTTAGGAGATTAAATTGATACAGCGCAACAATAAATCAAGATTCCTTTTCTCCCTCCTTCTATTTTCATGGGTATTATGTCACTTAATTAGGTTAACTTCTAATAGAATCAGTTTCATACACGCATGGCCCACCAAGACTGGTACAATATCCATATACATTTTCTATTATATCCGAAAGTGAGAACACTTGTATTATTAGCACAGTAAATCATAACTTTTTATTAAAGAAGCTAGACTCTCTTTCAAAATATGTTAAAATTCCAGGATTCTAAAGTTTATAATTTCTAGTTCTTCATAATGTATTTCTATACGGAGCCCACCGTCATTTCAGCCAGTAACATCTGTAGACTACAAATGGTGATGTATCACTGTCACTTCCCTGTGACAGCCAACAGGCCATACGGTTGTTTCTCCCTCCGAACAGTAGAGTTTAACCGTAAGACTTTATTGTAGTAATTAATGATTTTCAGTTCAGAGTTTGGGCACGGTCGTTTCCATCAGATGGTTACATAAAAAGTTTTTATATAGGAGCAGGAAGAATATAATACCTTAAATCTCAAGGATTTTCAGGGATGTAGAGCCCCTAAATTAGGCAAGAGAGAACCTTCATTGATGAATGGGAAAAACCCCCACACACCCCTCGGATTTTTCTTTTTCTCTAATCACCATATAAAAAGAATCACCAGCAACGAAAGCGACGATACTCAAGGGCAAAGAAGTTTTGGACTAACAGAGCCTGACAGCTGCACGTACCTATAAACGCTTTTGTAATTACCATGAGAGAGCTGCGAGCGTTAGCTCACCTCGGGGCTGTCAAGAGGCACTGGTTTAGTATTAATCATCACAGACATATAATGGTCAGAACTAGTCTGATACGCTGAATTTTTTTAAAAAGTAAAACTTTGGTGAAATTCTGTCTAACCTGTAGCACACTTTCTACAAATGTATCATTTTCCTCTGAAATATTTTAATTCTGTCTAGTCAACACTTTCTGGCAGAGAACAGTCCCATCTATCAGAAATTCCACGTGCCATTACGTTCCTCCTGACTGCAATACAACATGGTTATGCAAATTACATTAATGTATTTATAATCATGCCTCGAATGTCCTCTACTACCTGATTAGGCTACAACCATTCTTCCAGCTGTAGCAGACAGGAAACACTTTCACCATATAATTCCATTTGATGCAAAGAGGTGAATAAAAGTCACCTGCAGAGTTTTTAAAAATGCTTCAGATCTGTTACTGCTGATGATCACTGAAATATTCCAGTTCAACAGATTCATAGTTTTGACACAGTTACATAAGCTCACACACCATTAGGAAGCTGACATCGTTCAATGTAGACTAAAATCTGAGGCCCTATAAAAACCTGGGTTTGTATACCAAAAGGTCATGCAAATACCTAAATGTATGTGGAGAACACGCTAGGCTTACAGGAGAATTTTCAAGGAGACTGTCAGGATATCAGGAACATTATTAATGTGGTAGGATGGATTCAGAAGTAAAATGTTGGTGTTGCTACGATGAGTAGGACATCTTGAGTGAGCCTGCAGGCAAAAAGAGATGTCACTGCCAAAATGTCCTGATGCTACAGCCACAATTGTTCAAACGAACAGTTTATTTGATTAAAAACCCCCATACTTATGAATATATTAAAATTATCCACCTACTTCATCAAATACTCAAAATCATTAATAAGTTTTATCAGAAAAAGGGAAAAATTTAAGAACTCTACTTTTGAAATATATAATTCTAAAAAGTTATTTTAGATCAAAATTCTGGTAATATTCTTTTCAAATATGAAAAAGAGAAAACTCCTCCCTACTTCAGAGATGAAACATTTTTATTTTATTTCATGGTTAAACTATGAAACCAAACCAATAATTATTCATACAGGAATTATTCTGTTATTCTATTATATTATTTAACAGGAGAAAGAAAAAACTGTGGCGACAAAAATAGGTTTGGATTCCATGCAACAAAACCAGAGAGAATGCCTAAGGTAATTGCGGACCTTTAATCTATTCTTCGATGGCCACGGAAAACAGTAAGTCTGATATCATAGATTGCAGTTGAAACAACCTTTATATTTGATCCATGACTTCTCCAAATTGAATTAGCATCAGAAAAACACTTGATGAAATGCAGAGCAGCACTACATCAGAACATCTGGGATGCGGGACATTATAAACCTGTCATTTTTACCCTGAAATCCATGAAAGCTCTATTTGTTCCTTGCAGCAAGTGACGAACATGAGGAAAGAAGGCAGAGAAATTAATGCCAATTAACACTGTCTATAGTGCAGAATGATCATTAATCTCAGCTGACACTCGCCAGGTATTCACGTGTTCACCAGAAGTGGAACAAGTCCCCAGGCACTGTAGGGAACCCACAGGCATTGCTGAAATTTTTAACTTCAAGCTTTCTAATTAAAACGTGGTGCCTTTATCATAAATATATAGAAACATTGCACCAGAAATTACTTCCTGCTTAAAAATAAGCACATTTTAGTTATCATCATTTATCCTTGAAATTTAACTGCCTTTATTTCACTTTCATTTCTATAATCCAAGCACTTTTGTTTTGCATCCAAATCCTCGAATAGATGGGAAAAGGTAAAGTTAACTACAGCTGAAGTTATAATTTTAAATCCAGTCCTATGTTGTTCCTAGGAAAAATCTTCCAATGGCTCGCATTTGAACTGCATTTGGCTCCTCGGCCTCATGTACTACAACTGTGTTAACCAGGAGTAGCACAGAATTTGTTCCTTTGTCTTTTCTATAGCCTGGATAGATGTAGATGTAATAAAATACTACCAAATCATTGTAAGAAGAGATCAATTTATTTTTTACAGCTTCAATGTACAAATGCACTTATAGCCCATTACAGCGCTAAAGATAAAAAAAAATAAAAATCTATATATACATAACAACCAATATTACAAGTGCAAATTCAATCCATAAAACATATTTTTTTATCTTTGCGTGGTATTTTATTTTCTATTCTATAAGCATTCTCACAGTGACTGCAGATCGTTGGAGAACATGAACATCAGTTCACAGCCTCCAGGCTCCAAGTGAAAGAAGGTCTCTGCGCAGGCGTGGGTCTTGACCGTCCTCGAGGGTCCCTTCCACCTCAGGAATTTCTGTGATTCTGTGATTCTATTTCCCTAGATGATTAATAAATTGCCCTGTAGGTCTGCCAAGGTTTAGGAAGAAACATTAAAATGTGTGTTGCTACAAGTTTGTAGGCAAGTACAGCTTACCCATCAGGGCTGAGACGTGGCACTGGCCTGCTCTGAAATCTAGGAAAGAGACGCTCTTCCGCTATAAATTTAGGAGAGAGGCATTCTTCCCCTATAAAAATTATTAAAGGATAATGGTTGTCAGAAAGCTTTAGGCCACCAAACCTGAGCCATCAAAGAGGTTTAAGATGAGGGCTGAGACGGTAACTTGTGAAAAGACGGGGCTCGGAGGCGCTGCTAAACATCGCACGAAGCATCGCTAGCAGCAGCGTGGCCAGGAGACTGCTTCCAGAAAGCTGCAACTTCGCATTTCACCGCTCCCGCGGTTTCAGTGCCCAGCCTCAGCTGCGACTATGGCCCACTTAGGGCATGATCCTCTTCCCCCGTGGACACACACTGGCACATGTATCTAATCCTCTGATGAATAAAAATAAAAGCATCCGAGATCACAATTGTTTTCATATTAGACTGACAGTTTGATGAAAAAATGGGTGCATGTTATCCTCCGAAATCTGTTCTGAAGTGCCAGCCTGGTAAATGGGACACTGGCGATACTCGGGTGATGTGAAGGTTAGAAGATACGGACATGCCATTGCCTTTTCTTGTCCCGGCCTCCTAAGATTTAGGTGGATAGAGGTAGGATTATCCTATCTTAACTTGCATGTGATACAATTTCTCTTTATTAATAACATTTCATCTTCTTAGGAAAGACATATTGAAGCATATTGTCTGATCCCACCTTCAGATTAATGCTGAAATTTTAAGATTGGGATTACCCTAATAACTGTCCTCTGAAATGGGTTTCTGCTATGGCAGATTTTACCCCAAAATAACTACAGGATCTAAAAATGACTAAAAATATTTAACAAGACGCCGCTTAAGACTGAGTTAAAACTGAATCCATCTGGAAACTGCCAAGTTCTAGTGGTTGAAATATGCCAGTGCATTAAACAGCTTGCAGGGAAAAAGTACTATATTTTCATTAAATATATACTTCTATTTTGTTAGGAAAAAACCCTAATAAAGTATTTCAAAAGTTTTTCTAAATTGAGTATTCAAAAAAATATTTAAGAGTTGCAGAGTTTGTAATAAGGCGGACACTGTAATATATGTGTAAATAACCAACCCAAATGCAAGCATCATTTGAAATAAAGAAAAGGAAAAAGATGCGGGAGTGCTCCCTCCGCTAACAGCACTTATGTCCCAAGGAACTACTTCTCCTCCTCTTTCTCCTCTTCCTCGAGGCTCGAGCACGCCCGAGGCAGCAGACCGTGTTCTTTGCTTTCCTCCTCTCCAATCCGAGTGCCTGCGCACATATAACACGGCCACCGGCACACGCTCCGTTCCCGTGCGACCGGTGGCAGTAACTCTTTCTGCCCTCTCTCATCACGGGGACTGGGAGCGCTGGTGCCTGAATCCCCCACTCCTGCGGAGGGCAACGAGGATTGTACCTGCCACGTTAAGAGGGGAGAGTCAAAGGCAGGCTGAAGGAGGGGAGAGCACGCCGGTCTGGGGGTGCACCCCGAGCTGTGCTCGGCACCACGAGGGTGTTTTGAAAGCAGCATTTAGACTGAGGCCGTGGGGCCGCTCGTGTAGCCGTCCTCAGCGGACACAACGGCTGCAGCCGCCACTGGCTGATCGCCTTCACGCAGCCTCGGCATCGGGATGGCTAGCGCCAAGCTAGCTAATACAGGTCTGGAGTTAAAAATGCCTCTTTTCTGGGGAGCTGGTGTAACTACTTCTGGCCCTTTTCCTGAGTTTTGCTGCAGTTTATGGTTTTGTGGTAGGGGGATTTTCGTTGGTTGGTTTTGGGGTTTGAGGTTGTTATTTTTTTTTAAATATTTCCAGTCACCCCTCTAAATATCATCCACGGTTTCAGTCTGTTGTTCGGTCCCTGCCACCTGTACGCAGCTTTCTGTTCCTTGCAAGTGATACAGTCACACGGGTGCCGGTGAACTCCAGCTGTTTCCAGGACTTACAAACTAGTGCCGTGGTGTATCCCTGTGACCCGAAAGAGCATCTGAGGATAAACAATCCTTGGTGAGAGTATAACGACTCTTATGCGCAACACAACACCAGCTCTTCACAAGCACAGAATCTCAGAACTACGTTAAGGGCCAGATCTTAAGTCAGGATATCGGCCTGTTGCGCTATGCAGCTTATAGCGTGACTTTACCCAAGTCGCCGGTATAAAAAGTCCCTGTGATAGAACACAACTTCTTACTGCAACGGTGCTTTGGGTGAACCAGGGGCCCTGCCCTTCTCCCCACCCAACAGGACTGACACACGCTGCATTCAGGGGAATACAAAGGTCATGGGGATGCTTTATGTTAGCCCGGCAGATACACCCGTGTTAGGTCAGCTAAACTATGGGCACAGATAAGAAACTCTAGCAAGGCTGGAGAGTGACGTGACAAGCAGGGAACCAAAACTAGCTCCGGAACAAATCTCCTCCTGCATCGGAGAAGAGGAAAGATTTTGGTATTTTATCGGGTCTCTCGAGGAAAAGAACTGCTAAACAAGTTACGAAGTTGCATATAAAGTTTTCAACCTAACCAGAGTGGCGCGATGCAGAAGGAATCCAATGCAGAGGGAGGAGCACACAGTGTATCACTTTAAAACCTCCCATAGGCTCCTGCTAATCATGCCAGACTACTGCTCATAACTTAAATTATTCATTGGGGAAGAATAAAAGTTTAATCAGTAAAACCAGGGTCAAGTCACCCATGCTAGAGTTTCAGAAAAAGAAGATGCCTTGAAACTCAGCTGTAAAATATTATGTGTTTTGAATGAAACCTTGATATCTTCTCTTGTTCCTATATTCATTAATAATAATAATAAAAAACCACAACCTCACCTGACCTTTGCCTTCACAGATTTGAAAGACAGTTCATGAAAGTCCTTAGCATCACTGGATTTCTTTACCACTATTTCAGTACTTAAGGCACCTTCAAGAATACTTGAAGTTACAAAGACAGCTCTTGATCTTCCTGCGGAGCTATTTGTAAAGGCGGCTGTAAGAGAAAAGCTTCAAAAGAGAGTAAGGTACGCATAAAGCTGGTCACCGTTGTTTACTTTCCCTCTCCTGTATTGATAGTTAAATGGCACAGCACCTGATTGCAATACGTATTGATACTACTCCCTTCCATAATTGACAGGGCCACGGGCAAGTGTTAAGTTATTCTGTGTCGCTGTAATTATAGTGCAGACCGATCGCTCTCCAAGTCTGCAGGAAAAGCTGTCAGTTAAAGTCACTGTGTACAGCCATCATAACAGCGCTGACAGGCTGCTGTCAAGCAGGCAGGGGCATTCTGGAGATAGATAGCAGAAGTGCCAAATCCGAGACAAATGCTCTTGGAATATGTAATCAATCATATTAGCTGCCTGATGCTTCTCCTCGGTGCATTGATCGTGATTAAAATAAATTCATTAGAATCGTAATCATGACGTGCTGAAACAGGAAACAAAGATGTGAGCTCTGCGACGTGGTCATGAGGTGGTTTTGAGCAGTCAAGCCAGACCAAGCCCTGGCTTCTCCACCTGTTAACCAGTTACAGGAACTAGTCCACTCTGCATCATGTTATGGAAGGGTCAAACAGAAGCATGGAAATACAGCCCTCATCTGAGCAACTCTACGTAGATGCTGTATATATCGCCATTTATCAAGCGCTGGCACAGGCTGCCCAGGGAGGTGGTGCAGTCACCACCCCAGGAGGTATTTAAAAGATATGTAGATGTGGTGCTCAGCGACACGGTTTGGCGGTGGACTTGGCAGTGCTGCGTTAACGGTTGGACGTGATGATCTTAAGGGTCTTTTCCAACCTAAATGATGCTATGGTTTGGGCTGCCATTCCAAGCAGCTACAGCAGCCACTTTGAGGTGAAGTGGAGAAAGCAGATGCCACCTGCAGCCCTGCCGTGGCACGGGCAGGAGACACGTACGCAGTCATGGCCTCCCTGTGTCCCACGGGCCAGGACCCGGAGAGGAGGATGACCTATAATCGGCCACACGTGCAGGGGAGCCCTCTGCAGCAGGAGGAGCCTGCAGGAAGTCAGTGCCTTGCAAGAGAGGTTTTGCTTCTGTGACTTGATCAGACATATATCTACAGCCATTTCAAGTTGCCTTTTCAAGCTAGCCAGGATAAAAAAGCACCAGTTATGCAATTGCACATGCAGGAGCTTATCCTTTCTTACCTTAAAAATCTATCAGTTCATATCTTACAATACTGAGATGCATCCTCCAGTTTTGTGACTCCCTATATCCATCCACCAAAACCAGAAAGATTTAGCACTTTCCCATGCCATGTCATGTGGAAGACAACGGAGCACGGTCATATTAAATCGCCATATATAGTTGGCTAACTGTACTTATGCATACTAGGAATACCGTGATAAGTTTAGGCAGCCTTTCAGAGCTCCTGAGATAACCCCTAAGAAGTGGTAACCCTCCTCAATTCCTAGCACTCAAATATTTTCAGTCCCCCGACAGGAATACTCAAGTCCCACAAAATACAAGGATGTCCCAATGGCTGAACAGAACCAGAGGAGTAACTTCCCTGGCACCTGCTTCCAGATGCAACAGCCACGAGAATTTTTGTATTTAACAGGGTTTGTATTTTGCGCTGAACTAGTGACTCAATATTACACCTTCATCGTCTTTTCATGCTAATTTTACACTGATTTAACTCTATTAACGTACCCCTTACAGTTACATGGCTTATTTCTGATTGACGTTAAAGTAGGTGAGACAGAAGGCAGTCCTTCCTGGGCTTGGTTCCTAATACCTTGTTGATGTTGTCACCAACAGCTTAGAATAAATATTTCGTTATTTTATTTAACTTGACACTTCATTTTATCCACTAAAAGTAGAATACGAGAAACATCCAGATTAACACGCAGCTTTGCAAAGACATTTTAGAATATCTATAACAAATTTAATCTGTGCTAATTGTACACACATGGGAACGGTGGTACCAATATTAATCTATTCATACAGTTTTAGTTACGCAATTCTACAAAAAATTCATGTATACTAATTTTCCAGCAACTGTATTTGCCTGTTTTTAAAAGGTCACAGAATCTACACCTCCCGTCTGTCTTAACCTAGCACCATTGCACCACCAGTGAAGACAAGGGGACTTCGGGATTTTATATGCTTGGCCAAAATACTCTAACTCATCTGCCTTCAGGAAGGAAGATTCTATCTACCATCCATATTCATACACCCTGAAAAGATGCCGATTAGTTGGGTGATTAACGTTAATAGTAATTGCTCTAGGTAGCTAAATTAGATCTAAGCGACTAAGTGAAGACCTTTGTATTTGAACAGATTGGGCCCAAGTCTGATGACAAAGTAATTGACAACAGAGTGGAAGATGGCTGCAACTAAAGAAACCGGTGTATGGCAAAATCAAGATAGCGGTAGCATTTCAAATAACCTGTCTTCATATTATGTGCAGATAACATTAAACCTTAAGGGTTCGGTTATGGATCCTGAGACTGCGTAACACTAGGCAGGAGCATGAGTAATCCTACCTGGTTAGAGGCACAGGAAGATCCTGACAACCCCGAAGAACCGATGCCCGTCACTATACTTTCTATCTGCTACTGATCACGGCCTTCCTGGAATACAGCCCGGCAGGCTCACGGCTCCGTCCTCACCCTTGCCTCTCGCGCTGAGTCCTGGTAGTGCAGCACGTTCATGCTCCCCAGGTGAAAGGCTAGATGCCTTTGTGTGTCAGAGGGAAAATAAAGGAGTGTCCTGTGTAAATATAACTTAGCCCTAAGAATACGGTACTGATGCTAATCTTTACGTTTGTGGAGGTTAAAGATAGTTCAACTGACATAAGGAAAATGTGTGGCAAGGGTAATGAGGTTGATTAACTCAGTGGAAAATGTGTCTATATGAGATAAACATAGTTTTATCTATATTGCAGTTGTTCATTTAGCATCAAGATCATAAAATGAGCTGTTCTGCATGTCATAGAAAGCAGCACCCTAGAAATACTCTCCATGATTTTATAATGGCATAGCTAGACATATAACACAAAAATCAGTTTGGTATGGATAAATTAATAGGATCATCTAATTAATTTAATTAAGATAAAGACCTACATGTTGACTTTCATCAGTTGTACCGCAAATAAAGGAAACTGGGAAGAAGAAATGAGAAAATTAAGTGCACACCTGCTTATTTCGAATTTAAAAGGCATACTTCTTACTGGCATGCTTTCCTTTTGCAGTTGTAACCTTTATATTTGGTAACAGATTTGTAGGTGGCAAAGTTGAGGTCAGTGAAGCTATACTGGTTTTTAACTACCAAATTGGTCAAGATGACCACAAAGGCAGAACTACACAAACAATTAAAATAGAAGTTAAACCTTGAACCTTCAAGGTCTGGGGTTTTGGTTTGTTTGTTTCCCCCCTCACCCTCTTGATTATATGGAAGGCCAGCATTCAGCTAATTGATTTCAAGGGACAGATCACAGTTCCAAAATACAACAAAAAAAAAGTTTTCACAAGGTAAGAAAAAAATCTTCTAATCTATTTTGGAAATAGATGAACCAAAATACAGAAGATACTTCCCTTAATATAATGAACATTAATTTTGTTTTTCTTCAAGGCACATTATTTCATAGAAATGGGAAGCTGAGAAACTTCCCATCTTTCCTTCCCTCTCTTTGCTTCATATGGGCATAACCTTTTCTGGCAGTAATGGGAATGCCAACATTATGTGTTTCTAATAAAAGAAGGAACCTTTTTCGGATTGTACACCAGCTGCTGAGCAATTCTACAGAGTTTCATATGAGAATGAATGTGCTTTCTTAAACACTTTTTGTAGCCTTTTTTGCATAAGAGTCCTTTTAACATGATGAAACAGCAGTTTCAGAGAGTCGTCAGTAAGGTCTCTACAAGCTCTGTTAGGCTTCTCCCATTACATACTGAAGTGGACTAGAACTCCTCTCGTGGTGAGGAGGACACGGCTTTGGAAAAACTCATGTCAGTGCAGCTCAGCGATTTTGTGCGCAGACTGAAACAGTGGTCACTACAAGAAACAGAATTATTACACCAAAAAAAACCTCCAAAACGTGTGCCTAAGGATGGCTTAAAAGCACAAGAGCCATACAAGTTAACTGGCTTTAAAAAAGGTCTTGGCGGGTGGCTTATCCAGGAGTGTGGAAGCAAACACGTTGGGTGTCAGAAATCACCTGCAAATTGATACGTATGTACAGCCAACACGTTGCTTTAATTTCTCACTTTCTTATGACCTTTATTTCCATTTGTTGAATTGCAAACCTAGTGTTTAATTTGGTTTCATTTTTTCTGGAGTGTGTTAAGCACTGATATTATAAGGCAGAAAGTGAATGGATTTCCTTTCAAGCTCAGTTATTTTATTTTACTCTTTTTTCCTCTTTTCAATCCTTCCCTTCACCTCTCTTTCCTCAACATTTAATATTCTGTTAATCATTGGCTTCTTTGAAATTTTGTGTTACCCTCACCAGTTCTTTCTTTTTCCTCTTATCATTTAGAAAACAGTTGTGTTAAAAATAAGTAATGCGTGAGAAAAATGCACCAGCTGGCAAGAGCCACGCTCTAAAATGGCTCTCAAGAGTCTTGATGGCCAGCTACATATTCCAAATAAGTGCAGGTACCCCCAACTTCAAAATCACCATGAACTGTATCAGCTGGCTACAGAGACACTGCTTCAAAGGTTGGAGGCAGGGGAGGAAGAGCAAGCATTAAAAAACTTGACAGAAACAGCAGCAAGGCAATACAAATTTTCACTTCAAGGATCCTAGTAGAGTATCTTTCAAAGTATTTGAACTAAAAATCTGTAACGCGTGCATGAGCTCTCAGATCACGTGTTCCAACTGCAGATACTGCACCCAAATCAGGTTTATTTAAGCGTCAGCATTTTCAATGGGAAAAAACAATATGTCGCCGTTGTGAGAAGACTGTCCTCACTGTAATTGTTTACCACTGAATTATTATACAGCGACATTTTAACAAAAGAATCCTGGATTACACATTAATATTTTTTCCCTTCCCTCTCAGCAATTATGAGAGTTTCTGGCAGAGAAGCTGGATCAATGATTAGACAGTGGATGGGCAAAAATATATCCCTACCCCTGACTCAACTGCCTGCCTCCCTGTGAAAAAATGCCCAGTGGGAAAAATCTCAGATGCGTCCAACCAAACCCCCTGTATTTGGAGGCTTTTTGTCTAGAGGTTTCTCCCGTTCCTTAGTGCGCAGGCCAGTGATTATTGCTAATTTCTTTTCCAAGGGAAAAGTGAAGAATTACAAAAATATTTATCAATAGAAAGTACCAGGATACAGGTAAATGCTGGTGGAAATAACATCTATGTGGGAACACACCCGTTCTTGCCCCTTAGTGGGCCAATTGCATGATCAAGGCAGTAAATTGTAGAGGGCTGTTTTCAATAAAATATTCATATATTTTCCTAGAAGTCCATTCACAGCTGAAATAAAACACAGCGCTGAAGAGAGCTGACAAATGCTCTTCACATACACAATATTTCTCTTTCATCAGTGTAGATTTTTACCTAATTTGTCTTCTAAAACATTTTAATAGCCTTTCAAATAGAAAGATTATGGGACGGAACATAATTTGCATGTAGAGGATGGGTGACGCGGGTCATGTTCTTCAGCCAATCTCCAAAAAGACCTCATAATAACGATAGTTTGCAAGGATAGATAAGTGCAGATGTAGATTTGCACCAGGAATGATGCATATGCATGATTTATGGCATTTAGGTGTCACACTTTATGTGTAAATGACATAAATCGCATTCAAAATGTTATAGATGCAAAATTATGAAAATGACCGGCACAAAAGGGACTATCGACTGGTAGCTAAGCTCGTGTTTGTGAAGAAGCTCGTGTTTGTGAAGAAGCTCGTGTTTGTGAAGAAGTGGCACTTGCTGGCAGGAATGCCTCATTTGAAAAATCTTGCTCCTTATAACATGGAAATTAGATAACATGGAAAAATACATGGTGTTAAGTAAACTTAATCAACTAAAGTGACTAAATATTTACATCCAAACGTTCAGTATGGTGCACATATGAGATCAACTTCAAAGACAAAGTGGTGCAGAATGACCTGGATTTGCAGATTCCCACAGTTCCCTTTGATTCTATAGCATTCTTCCGCATACAGCTATATTAACAGCCATCTTCATGTTTTTAAGACAATATTTGTATAAAAAGGAAGAATCAGAGAGAGAGAGAGAGAACCTAGTTTGGCCCCTGGCTGGGATTTTCAAAGCCGGGTGACCCACTTTCATTAACATTCCTTGGCAGTACAGTATCCAGCTGCTCTTTGTGCCTCAAAATGAGAGCAGAAAGAACAGAAAGTTACTTTTACCAAGAGCACAGATACTTATTTTAGTAAATACGTGTCTGAATATAATCCTTGAAGATTAAAATGGGTTTGTAAATTCATAGACACAGGCTAACAAATTAGTCTGCCTAATTTACATGTTCACAGCATAAGTAACACTATTAAAAAAACATATATGGAAGCTATGGTAGAACCAGCAGTCTGATACTTTTGTTTGCTTTCTTTTCAGTGGTTTCAACTGGGTTTTTTATGAAGAGCCATTTCCTTCTGTCAGCAGGTCTGGAGCTGCTACTTGTCGTGGGTGCGGTGCAACCCCCCTGCCCCTCGCCCCTTAAAAGCTGGCAGAGTGAGAATAAAGAAATTAGTAGCACTGTTTTGAGCATTACACTGATTATCTGAATACAATGGAAATAAACTATGATTTTTTTCTAGTGATCTCAAAAACACAGCACCCTGTGCTTTTTGAGAGTGCAGAGAAATGTTAGCTAGCTGCAGATTAAAAGATCTGGCATTTTCCCTCAGCCATGGAAATGTTATGTGAACAACCAGAAACATACGTTCTGAAAAAAGCAAGGCATTATGAATACTTTCTGTGTTGCAGTATGTCCATAAATAATATACCATAACATGAGTTACTATGGTAACTATTTGGATTTGAGATCATTTGGGTGGGGTTTTTTCCACTACATAAAAAAATAAATATTCATATAAAATATATTTTTTTTGGCATTATCAGGTAAGTTTGATTCCAACCTGACTACTGTTTTAGGGTTTGTTCCCTTCTCATGAATGACAGTGGGATAAAGCACTTGTGACTCAGCAGGTTTTTCTTAGGTCACTTAATCCACAGGGTATAAACAAACAGGTAACATTTAGGGGAAAAAACAAAACAAAACAAAACAAAACAAAAACAAAACAAAACAAAAAATTGAATTTAGGAATCACTAAAGCAGATCCTTTACCTGGAAAATGCTCAAGTTGGGCAAGGTTTGCTGAATAAAACATTCCCTCAGGAACAGGTCTTTCTTCCATACACTATATTCTGTAAAATTCTGTAAAAACATTACATATTTGCAAGTATGAAATGCAAGATGGTTCCTAATGCACTGGTTGAAGAGGCAGTAGCAACAGTGTTCCAACATTATTTTATAAGTGTGCAAAATATAAATAACATCATGTAACCTATTGCCTTAGCTACAGAAAAAGCAAAGAAATTGCTAATTTATTTTGAGCTTAAGGAAAGAAAAAGCAGCAGGGAAATGTTAAAATAAAGAACTTAAATTTCCTCATTATGCAATTATGGTTTTGTATCGGTCCGTATAATTGAAATTTATTTTTAAAGATCAGCCATAGGAAGGAAGGGAATCTGCAACAATGACTTTTAAGAATCATTACTATTCTGAAATTGTATTTTCAAGGTAATAGTCAACTGTATTTGAAAACTTCTCTTAGACAGAACAGTAATTCAGGGAGGTTATGTTAGTTACACAGTGCCACAAAAGCTAGGCACTTCTGAAGCTACTTGTGAAGGGCAGAAATATCATATGGATACGAGGAAATAATATTCTAAGGAAACCAATAAAGAAATTGGTCAAAGTTAACGAACGGTACCTGCTCTGCACTTGAACGTGTTTGCATATAACGGGTACACACATATATATGTACGTGTATACACAGAAAATAAAATGAGATTGAAGACAGGCAAACAACCCATGTCACTCAGCAAATATTTTCTCATCTCACTCTTAGGAAATTTCACAAAAAACACTGTGTTCAAACATAGAAAAAACCCTAACATTAAAATTAACTTCTCTCGCTATTCTGATGAATACCTTGAGTTTCACTTGCATCCTTTCAAGCTGACTAAACAAAATTATAAGTAACTGAACAAAAAAAGATTGTTAAAGCAGTGTGGTGGGTTCAGAGTTCCCATGTGGCTTAAGTCCTTGTAATCTACTCTTTTTTTGAAGATGAAGCGAACAGTTAAACAGGGGCTGGGTTTGTACAAAGCCTACTGGTGATTTTTGTACTACGTTTTTTTCTAGCTTTGTTTCTCACCCTCCTACAACAGCCCAGGAATACACAGGCCCGGAAGCCACAGCCATTTAGTGCACTACAGAGATATTTTTCAAGGCAAAAATTGACCGGTGCTCATGTTTGTGAAAACTATAATTCACGACTCCGCAATCGACAGCCTCGATGGCTGAGGGAGCAAGTGGTGTGTCAGACCACCCCTCAGCACAAGGCAGAAATTTGTCCGCGCAAGATGTAACCTATTTTTGCACTGGGTATTGATCAGTGAAACAGTTTGCGTTCTGTCTTGTGCCTACAGAATATACACGAATTTTTTGATGTTTTAATTGATCGTTGATATGCACAATAGAGGGCAGTTATTCCTAAAAACATTTAGGAGAATTATCAGAGGATGTGATGCCTCATTTGCTGGATAATAAATGTTCCATCATGGTAACAACTGCAGGGAAGGGCATGTTTCTGAAACACTTTTCTAGCTGGAGAAATGGATTAGAGAGATTACCATTTCATCAAAGTGGCAGAACAGTTGAGAGGAAATATGGGAGGAAATTTTTGTATAATTTCTGTAGAGTTGCTATTTGTCAAACCCCACTGGCATCAATCATACTATATCTTTTCTTCTGATGCAATCGCATAAAAAAATGTGAAGTTCCTCTTTAATATGCATGCCAGAGTCAGAGAAGAAGAGACGTAGTACGGGAAGAAGTGGATGTTTCTTTGAATTGTACTAGCGTCTAGGTAAGAAAGGTGCAGATGATACTATAATCTTAATTTCAGTTTATAAGCAAGTAGTGGGCGAGTCTTTGCCAACATTAAAGAGACTGATTTATCTTTATTAAATTTTATATAGCACATTTTTAAGCTAACAGTGTACCATAATTTCCAGCAAGGTCCCTGACCCTCTATATAAACACGGAACGCATCGATTCTTACACATGAAATTCACATATCGAAAACCCGAGTAGTCTGACATTCTTGAAGAATAATGGTGATTAACATGCCTGGACTGCATTCAGTCAAGAACCATGTTAATGGATTTTGGAGAAGGCATTCCTATCGACCCATGCAACCCTGTAGTGAAGTCATTAAAGAACAAGAAATATCCAATAAAAGGATTTGCCACACATAAAAAAATAGTTGCTGAATTAAAACAGGGAAGCATAGAAACCAGATCACAAGGGGTTCTGATACGTGTCGTTCCCTATGTTTTATGATATTCTGTTTCTCCTTATCTCCCCTCCCCCCCAGATTTCAAACAGAACACTTCATTTTCCTTAGAAATTCATTTCCAAAAAAAATATAGCTAGTTGTAGGATGATTTCCATATGTTGTTCAAATGAGGTTTGAGAGGCGTCCAGAAGCTTCAACTGGTGGAAATGTTGCCTACTGCCAGTGGTACTTTGTCTATTAGAACACGTAATGCTTGTGCTTGGGATATAGCATAAATATAGTGGAGAAGATTAGTGTACCAGAAGGGAAAACTGAAAAGAAAAAATAATAATATATAGAAAATCAAATAGCTTATCACTGAAAGTTTTGAGAATCAACATATGTAACAGCTTACCTGAATAATGACAGCTCTCATGTGCATTTTGGATTGGCCGTGCTGAAATTTATATGCAGGCTTCTGAAAAACAGACCTCAGAGAACAAAGACTGCAGTTCCTTTGAAATTTCCTTAATAATAAAAAGGATTAAAAAAAATAACATAGAGGCACGATCGCTTCTAAACAGTGTTTGTCAGAATTTTCTGCGAGGTGTCATAGGTCTTTAACTCCTCGTTAAAAGGCTACAGCATGTTTGTATTTTGTTTAGTTATTTGCATAATTTAAAAATATTACCTACCAATTAATGTATGTAGATTATACCATAGTGACACTTCTCTGCAGTAAATTCTGCGTTTCCCTGCAGATGAGTTTGTATTATGGCTATAATTAAGCAGCTAGTCTTCCCCCCGCGAGGTATGTAGGTGTCTCCGCAGACAGCGTTTAGATCTGCGTTCTCTCCGTACAGAGGATGTTCCACGTTCTGCCGCTGTAGTTTTCCAGTTGTCTCCATGACTTCAAACATAAACCTGGAAGAATATAACCCAAACTGACCACACCTGGAGTGAGTCGTACCCGGGGAATGCTGTGGGATACTCACTCTCCCACATCCTCAGCAGAATTCCAGTGGAGAAGCATCATGCCATGCAATATTATCATGCCGCACGTGTTTAAGATTGAGGATTATGCCGGATACATGAACAGAATACATCCCCGTCCTTAATCCATGCATTGCCTTCAATGCCAGACCTGCAGCAGTTATAAAATAGGGCGAGCCTGGAACGTCATACGGTTTTGCCTGCTGGTAAAGTCAATCAGGTGTTTACTTTGGGTAAATGAATGCTTAACCAAAGCTAGGTGGTTTACAACAAAATTCATACCACCGTACCCAATCTCGCCCCAGCTTTACCTGAGAATGCCAGAGAGCAAACCCCGCAAACTTGCAGAAGGTCTTCTCCGTATGTCGTAAGTACGTGCTCTCACAAAACATTCAGTTTGAGTGCACTCATACAGAGGACATTAATTCTTTCTTTCACATGTTATACAGAAGACTGGTAGTTTCAGTGATGACATCGTAGTAATTTGATAGTATGGTTGACTGTTGTCATGGTTCAGCCCCAGCCAGCACCAAGCCCCACGCAGCCGCTCGCTCACTCCCCCGCGGTGGGACGGGGGAGAGAATCGGAAGAGGAAAAGTGAGGAAACTCCTGGGCTGAGATAAAGACAGTTTAATAGGGAAAGAAAGAGCCGCACACGCAAGCAAAGCAAACCAAGGCATCCATTCCCTGCTCCCCACGGGCAGGCGGGTGCGCAGACATCTCCAGGAGAGCAGGGCTCCATCACGCGTAACGGTGACTGGGGAAGGCAAACGCCATCACTCCCAACGTCCCCCCTTCCTCCTTCTTCCCCCAGCTCTATACACCGAGCATGACACCATACGGTGTGGGACATCCCTTGGGTCAGTTGGGGTCACTGTCCCGGCCGTGTCCCCTCCCAGCTTCCCGTGCCCCCGGCACAGCACGGGGAGCTGAAACAGCCCTTGGCTGGTGTAAGCGCTGCTGAGCAACAACTAAACATCTCCGCATTATCACCCCTGCTCCAGCACAAACCCAAACCACAGCCCCACACTGGCTACTGTGAAGAGAATTAACTCTACCCCATCTGAAACCAGGACAACTGTACTATAAAATATATTTTTAACTACTTCACTTCCCCTTAAAAAAAAACCCTAAACTGGGCAATTACATTGTGTTACATTCTTGGGATAGTTTTATAATACCACACTCAACAATTCAAAAACTTTGCATGGATACGTGCCCAGCTGGGCCCTTTGACCCATGAGACAGAGATGGAAAAGGCGAAGCCTTTACCCATGTGTGGAAGATTCAGCCTCAGCTCCTTGGTCAGACCTCTTGTTTGCTGCCCAGGAGTCTCAACCCAGACGAGGGAGACCTCGTTATTGAAAGAATTGCTGCTTTTGGACTCCCAGTGCAGACCGCTGTGAGAGCCGTTGTAACGTACCAGTGTCTTACACTCTTTTCTATGCCCGGAGCGATCCACCTTCATGGTTCCAGTTCCCTTCTCTATGTGTTTGTTGGGGTTTTTTTTGTCAAATTGCTTAAATTTTTAAACAACAAAACTCACAAACGATAATCTGAAATCAGAAGAAAGATTAGTTGAATGTAATGTATCGTTCAAGATTTTCATGTTCTAAGGAAGAACTTTTGTAATCTCCTTTTTACACAGCTGTAGTTACAGCTACCAGGTTTTCAGATCTCTCTAAAAGGGAAACCAGCTCTAAGAAAATGACAAGCGTGCGCACCATTAGAAGAAGGTAGGTCAAAAATTAAGCTTTTTAGATATTCTGAGATTCTCATTTCTTCATAGCTTTTGAAAAGTATGTTTCGCTATTCCATTTTCATAACTTGCCAGCTTTACATATTTACTATCTTCTCTTCAGTTCTTCTGATGCCATAGAATTACACAAAAACGCCTAGAAAAAACTGGCAGTTTTGTTCTTAATAAACCAATGCTGTTTTCCAGTGGCATTAACATTTAGTAGCAAAAATGCATTAATGTTTAGTTGAAAAAATCCATTTCTGTCTCCATTAATCAGCTGTTCTAATAAAATAAGTTTTAAAGGCAGGGAATGCACTGTGCCAAGCACGTGGAAAAAGTGTTTCTGCACAGGTATGGATTTTGGCAAGATATATTTCCTGGGGTTTTTTTCTTGTGCTTTGCCTCCTATAGTGCTCTCCAGAAACCTCAACCCGATTTCAGAGCGCATTCAGTGGGAGCACTTCAGGTTTCTGTGCTGAATGCAGCACCCGTGGAGACCCAGTTGTTCAAAAGTGCAGGAGACTTCACAGCACAATTGCAACAACATTTTGTCGGATCACCTGAAGATTAGCTGCCGACAGCCTGGGGGGCAGCACGCCTGGGCACTCTTAGCACATCCAGGCGTAGCCCCTCTCAGTGACATCCTCTGCAATCACAGTTATGGCTCGTGGTATTTTTCCAGGCAATAGGAAAACTCCACTAGGAGAGCGGTCATGCAAAAACTGCCGGGCCTTCCCTCAGCTCCCTCCACTGTAGGTACGAGCTACCTGCCTCGAGAGCAGCATATCCGCGCTCAACTACGAGGGCGGATGCAAGCAGCGGTCTCATTTTCCTATGAAGTGGTTGCAGTGCAGAAAACAAACAAGTAACTGCTGCTACATATCATTAGTGTATCACCGGTCCACTGAGGCATACAAACACTTTTGAATTCTTTGCCAAGACAACAAAATTACAATAAATATAACACTGCCAACAGCCCGCTTGCTAGAAAAAGGAAAAAGAGAAACGCTTGAAATTTTACAATGCATTCCCTGGAAAAAAGACTCTGCTTAGAGAGACCAACAGCACACGTCGTGGTGGCCGGCAGCTGTCTGTCGGGAGAGCCCCTGTCAGCTGCACTTCCTCCTCTTGGCAGCAAACAACACTGGTAAGGGCTTCCTAGCTCCTCTGGCAGGAAGGCAGAGCTGCCACTTTCTTAATGCAAAGCCACTGTTTGCCATGGAAAATGTGAAATTTCTATTCTTTGATAGGACGTTTGCAGGCAGCACATTATTCAGCAGAGTTGCTCACTCCTTAAACTACTACTATTAACATTTAATCCCTCCTCCACAACCCATTTAGACAATGGCAGTCTCAAAAAGAGACAATATCTTGTTGAATTACAGTATTTTTAATCAAGGGCCACAGATTTTGGAAAACCTTTGTTCCTCCAAATTTGCCTCTCTCGGAAGATCATTTTAGAAGATGTTTGCCAAACGAAAGCGGCAGCCGCCGAGGCCAGGGTTGCCCTGTCAGCGACAGACCTGGTGTAGGAGGTTACGGCATTCAGCTCTCTATTCCCATCCTCCCCCATCAGTGGTGGTGACTGAACTATGCACATGGCAACACTTCAAAAGCATCAAATGATATAGTTAAAAACAATCAAACCAAAGGCAACTTTGCTTATATTAAGTTATTTTGAAAGCCAGATAATTTCAAGATTTCGATTATAGAGCAGCTGAGAAGATATAATGTTCCCTAAGAACTTGGAGACTTTTCTTAAATTGGACCGACTGCCAGCAAAGCAGTAATATGATATGTAAACATGGACTCCTAAAATCCTCTAGTTCTGATATTTTGCTTTCTGTCTGTGAAGAGATTTCCAAGCCCTCGTTAAAGACTACCCTCCTTGAACTGGAGATGTAAGCGTGTGGTTTATTGGACCGGTCGTAATGAAGCCATGCAGAATGGCTTGTTGAGTTCATTATTTACTGACAGAAAAAGTAAAATTCAAAGTGAAAAATCCTTCAATTACTGCCTCTGTAATTAGCTAAAAAGTCACCATATTTTTATGGCTTGCAACCACTCAGGAAGGACTGAACACCAGCCGAGATAATAAAAGGAAAGCAAATTTGCCCAAAGGGATTATCAGGACCTCACTCTCTAACAGAAACTATGAATAGGATTAAAGGATTAGTTAAGCAAACTAACAATGGTGGCAAAATGGTTGAACCAGCTTTTAAACAGCACCATAAGGAAAGGTGGGATAAATTGCCCAGAAATATCACAGCTCTAAGCCCAAGGGCTGAAACCCAGAGCACTGCCGTCTGCCAGAAGAGAGACCGGAGGAGGATGTCTAGGGAGGGATAGCTACAAATGTTCCAGTCTTGCTTTATGCGCAAATAAAATGCTTGAATGATCAGCTGAGACTGTTTTAAATAATGCATTGACTGATTGTAATCTCCTGCTGCATAGACATACAGAGCTAAAAAATGGTTAACTACCAGCTTCTCTCTTTTAGGGCATATCAGGTCATGGACATAACAGTATGAAAGAGTCTCTGAAGAACATCTCGACCTCATTGCACGATCAAACATGTGGACTTTTTCAAAAGAAATCACAACGCACAGTTTTTTCCAGCCTAGGAGGCACATGCATACTCAGTCGTGAAACTGAGTATTCCCTGGAGCACCTACAGACCAAAGAAAACATAAAGGAGCTTGGTATTAGGGCAGCTGGAAAAGAAGTCCACAAAGTATCTAGAAGAACACCTGAAATATCATCAGAAAACAAACCATCTCCTTCACAAAAACATAAAGGCACAAAGACTACACTCATTTTAAACATACTATTTCGTTCTCATCCTCAATATTTAATCATTAAGGAAAACACCACAAATTCAGTGATTTTTCTGGTAGGCTTTCCTTTATGCATTAAAAGCCAAATTATTCCGCCTGTAGTTCCACCCATCTGGATGGTTGCACAACATAACGTGACCCTAAAATACAGGAATAAAAAGAGCAACCCTAACATACAATACTAAAAACAGAATTCTAGCAGAAACCCAGACTTTAAAAAAAAATAAAATATCATAAATAATACCAATGGCAATGCTTCACATAAATTAACACACTGAACTAGCAGCACAGCTAGTTGCCAAAGGTGCCCTTGTTGTGCCAGCTAATCACACCGTGACCCCGGTGCCCTTTGATCCTGTCAGCGGTGGTTCAAAGCGCCTCAGCATGGTTTCCACCTGGCTGGTGATGACGGAATTAAAACACGCCCAACATGCTAAAAACAAAGACATTCTTCTGATTCCACCTTCCAGCAGCCCGAACAGAACCTTGCTCACCTTCTCCAGGGAAATCTTCGGGTCACCGTCACCCTTTGCCTTCCTTCCCTGTTCCTTCTCCTCCTGCCACAGTTTAGTGACAAGGATGCTTAAGGACAGCAGTGCCACAGGACTTTCGCAGAAGTGGAACGAAGGCTGTTGAAAGGTGATGATGCACTCGGTCAGATTTCCTGACTTTCACTCCACAACAGAGCTGGAAAGCCACGCATTCTATGGACATAGCATCAAATACAGCTACAAAGCTTTTGTTTGGTTTCACAACGTTACCAAAGCCAAGCAGATTTAAGTACGAGGTGAAATAGGCTTTGTTTTACGCACACATACTATCCACTTCTGACAGCATAAGATCTGACCGTCTTGCATAGGATCTCAAGCTATTAAAATAGCGATGAAAGACTCTTGAAGGAAGTAATCTTACTCTTTTTATAAACAGATACCATGCTCATCTAATTTTCATGTCCCCAAATATTAATAAAAGAATGATGTGCAAATGTATATAGTATGCTCGAGCAGTACACAAGACTAGCTCACTGCCAGAGGATTTATGCTACCGCCCAATTCTGTAATACTTTAATATTTGCCTTATAAACCTGTCTGTGTAACTTAAACTAGGCTGCGTGAATGAACTCCCTTCTACAAAAGTCTATGCAGTCTAACTGCAAAACAGTGTAATAGGAAAACTTTTTGCTAGGCTATAGCATGGATTTTTCTTAGTCAGCTGAGTCTCTCCTTTAGTCAAATGAAGCACACATACAAAACATATGGCTCCAAAACCTATAGGCCAATGTGCATCAGAGATGAAACACCTTTATTTCATGCTGATGAGCGGGGGCTCAACTTCTCCTTCACAATTACTTTTACGGTTTAAGCTGGGATGGAGTTAATTTCCTTCACTGTAGCTGGTGCAGGGCTGTGTTTTGGTCTTAGTATGAGAATAACACCGATAACACACTGATATTTTGGCTATTGCTGGGCAGTGCTGAACTAGTCAAGGACTTTTCCAGCCTCTCATGCTCTGCCGGGTGCACAAGGAGCCGGGAGGGGAGGGGGCACAGCCAAGGGAGCCGATTCAAACTGGCCAAAGGGATATTCCATATCATATGGCGTCATGCCCAGTATATTAACTGGGGGGAGTTGGCCGGGGCGGGCAGCAATCGCAGCTAGGGAACCGACAGCGTCGGTCGGTGGGTGGTGAGCAGTTGCACCACTTGTGGGGGTTTGGGTTTTGTTCCTCTCCCTTGTTCTTTTACTCTTAATTATATTATTATTATCCTAATCATTGTTATTACCATTACTATTATTGCTATTTATTCTAATTAGTAAACTGTCCTTATCTCAACCCACGAGTTTCCTTGCTTTTGCTCTCCCGATGCTCTCCCCATCCCACAGGGCTGGGGCAGGGAGCGAGCGGGTGCGTGGTGCTGAGCTGCCGACTGGGGCTGAAGCACGACAATTACTTAAAGTTTCTAAAAGCTCTCTAGGACACTTGACAGACTCCAGACCCAGGTATGGGGAACCGTACTCAGACCTGACTACTACGAGACTTACTGTCCTCACAGAATCACTTGGAAGGGACCTCAAGAGATCCTCTTGTCCAACCTCCCTGCTTGAGCACCTCTGCCCCCTTCTCTTCTAATACCCTCCACTTTCAGAATTTCTTTTCTAAGCTGAGACAAGAAAATTACGCTTTTAAAATAAAACCATATTAATGAATATAATTATGCTAGATAATTGGAAGTTTTGTTGTGCCTTTATTGGATTATTTGATATTTTCACATATAACTATAAAAAGAGATATGCTTATATTTCAATCCTTTTTTTTTTTTTTAATTGGGATTTGCAAATGGACTAAGTGCATTGGAAAAGTTGCTTCCTTGTTATACAAGGGACTATCAGTCTTACTGTCAAAACCCAATATAATTACTCAGAATACAAATGTATTTATTCAGAGTCTTAAGAGGGAGTGTAGAGTTTATAACTCCATCTTGCTTTTGAAAATACGGATAAACACTGATTGCTGGAGTTTGTAAAAATACAGTTTGTCATTGTGTGATATATTTAACGGGTATCTCCAGTCCCACAGGAATTTGTCAGTGATGTACTAAGCTGTTAAATAGAGCATTTTATCTAAAAATCTTATATCACGAATATAGATGTTATAATTTTTTTGTCTTAAGAATAGAATTTGGTACTGTCGTGGTTTAACCCCAGCCAGCAACTAAGAACCACGCAGCCAATTGCTCACTCCCCCCACAGTGGGGTGGGAGAGAGAATCAGGAGGGTAAAAGTGAGAACTTATGGGTTGAGATAAAGACAGTTTAATAATTGAAATTAATAATAATAATAACAAATAATAATAATAAAACAAAGCAAGTGATGCATGACACAATTGCTCACCACCAACTAACCGATGCCCAGCCAGTCCCTGAGCAGCAGCCCCCAGCCAGCTTCTCCCCTACTTTATACACTAGGCATGACATCATGTGGTATGGAATAGCGCTTTGGCAGTTGGGGTCACTGTCCTGGCTGTGCCCTCTCCCGGCTTCTTGTGCACCCGGCAGAGCAGGGGAAGCTGAAAAGTCCTTAACTTAGAGTAAGCCCTGCTCAGCAACAACTAAAACATCCCTGTGTTATCAACGTTATCCTCATCCTAAATCCAAAACAGATACTACTACACCAGATACTAGGAAGAAAATTAACTCTACCCCTGTCAAAACCACAACAGTACCTAAAGAAAAAAAATATGGCTCAGAAGATACCTACACAGTAAGTCATGATGTGGACAATTTCCCTTTTCCTCTCCTTTAACAGGGAAAATGTTCTAGCTTAAAGCTACTCTGAAAATGTTGAAGATTTTCTTCCTACAAAGTAGTACTCTGGAGGTTATCAGGTCTAGAAAAACATTCCCAGCTGGTAAACAATAGCTTGTGCATTTTCCAACTCTACCGCCTTTAACCAAGCAGAACGACAATTCTATTAAGAGATACATTCAGTGCAAGAATTGCATACCCTTAACTCAAACTTTGAATGACAAAAGATTCTGTATGAGTAGAATTCATTTCTCTAAAACTATTTCAAGATATGTATTTATTACAGTTAGGACTGGAACTCTCACCACTAAAATGAAGTAACCTCTTGTGAACCCAGAAATACATCTTTTCACAGGTATTTGCATAGCACACAGGACTTCACATATAATTAAGCTTTCCTGTTTGTTTATAAGCATAAAAACAAACCTTTGTCTACTACATTTTGGGGAATTTTTCATTTTGATTGAAAGATGGGAAAAAGTGATCCAAGGATTCAGGATTTCTCAGGTGATATCCACCTTTGAGGTGCAGCCGTAAAGCCACAAGAAAGCATGAACAGAAGATACCTGGATCTACCGTGCACCGCTCTTCTGTCAAATGCTGGGAATTTACTGCTGTCACTAGGCTCCAACAGGAGGTCTCTTTGGTTTCATGGAGTTAGCCTACAAAACGGTGTTCAGATGCTGCTCACCAGAACAGCTCTTTCTACCAATATCTCAGTCTTCTCTGGAGTAGGATGATTAATCCCATCCTGAGCATGTCTAAGGCTGTTATCTTTCCAGATGCATTTCCTGTCCTCTGATTCACTCAGCCCAGGAGCTGCAGCTCCTGTAAGGTTTCAAAACAATTTTGTTGCTGCTGGCCAAAGCCACTAAAGTAAGTTCACATGTTCAGGTGGTTTTGTTTTTTTTTCATTAGACGAATTAGTAGAAAACCCTTTCTGATAGCTACCTAATTTTGCCATGCTCCCAATGGAAGTCAGCTGGTTAGAGATTTCTGAAACGCAGGCAGAAGGCCCAGTGACGTAGAAGGGCACACAAGCACTCTCTGAAAGGCAGACCAATGGGGACAAACACACCCCAGTAACATGAGCGGCTCTAATTCCACCTCTTTACTCTGCCTATAAAAAAAAACCACTACTTTCTTGTCTTTATTTTTATCTCCTTATCATTTTTGCAGCAAAAGACCTAAAAGTGGTGATCCTGGTTGGCTCCAACACATAAAAAAAGTTCATCCAAAAGTTTTAACAAATAAAACAAAATGAAACTATGGTTAATATATGTTCAACTCCTGAAACACTTTGGATTAAACTTATTTAAGTCTTCCCATTTTTCAATGGTCTTTTTGAGTCTCTTTGCCCTGTAGAGTCTCAAAGGACAACTCACACCCTTGCAGATATCTTCAGGTGTCCTTTAATCTTAGGGATAGGAGGAGCCTGACTCTTATCAAAGATTCTCTTCCAAAGAAATCTCGAGTTTTTGATATTTCAACATTTTCTTCAAGAATCAAAAATTCATACATACAGAAAGCTCTTTGTTGAACCATCGAAACTTAGTAATATGAGGTTTAAAAGACAAGTTGGACAACGGACTCGGTTTGTTCTCTACCTATAGTGATGTAAATCAAGAGAAACCCCGAATTTAAGTACCCCTCAGGTTTCAGTCAGGTGTAACCAGTAACAGTTTTCACTCAGCAAATCTTTAAGAAAAATCGAGACATATTGTACTGATGTGTTTGATGAACCTCCTCTTCAGCCTCCTCTACTCCATAACAAAGGTCAGGGAAGCCTCTGTACCACGCAGTTTCCTGCGTGTCTGATAGCTCCGTGTGTTTACAGCAATATATAGCACATGGCTATTGTCTAGACTAAAACTAGTTTAGAGAAGAGCTGCTTCAGCCCCAGGCTACCGATGCCCTAAGGCTTCATTTCCCTCTTTCTTTAGGATGCAGACTGCTGATAGTCACAGTGCGTTTGACCTGAAGCCACTCTGTATTTAGAGTAGGCTTGCTCGACAGTTATGTCCCCAAGCCCATTTACCCGACTCTACAGTTACTTTCTCAGTGAAATCAAAACCTCTGTTACTGACATACAGCAACATCATCTCAGCTCTTTCTCTCCTCCACTAATCAGGATCCTCCTCTTAGGCTGATCCTTCTGTAGGGAGCGTCTGTATTCCCTGAGCTCACCTCTCTCGGCAAGCACACAGAAATCCTCAATCGTATTGCTAGTTCATCCCTCTCCTCTACTACATGCTTCACTTTCAGAGCGGCATTCATTGGTGTCACCCGCCCTCGGCTCTTCCCTTTCCTGTTTGCACCAGGCAGCCCTGCCGGCACACAAACCAACCTTCTACCCTAAAATAATCTTGCTCGCCTGCATCTCGTCAACTTCATTACCTCCATCACTCCTTGGGTCCTCTCCCTTATTTTCACAGTTCCCATCTTCCTTTTTCCTGCCAAACTTCCTCTGAAAGTCCAGAACATCTCCCCTGTTTGCTCCTTCCTGGTCCCGCTCCCAGAGGTTGGTGACTGCTTTTAAAGTCAGCCCTAGGTGTCTATTTAATCTCTCCTGTGATCAGGAGGATGAGGCCCTTGGCCTCTGAGCAGTAACACTTTTATTTGTCAATAAGAATGCAGACAAGAGTCACACGCAGACACAAATTTACCAATCCCTAACACAAAGAATTTTCCTTCTCGCTAGAAGGCTGACAGATCTCAGTACTCAGCAAAAAGAGTGTATCTTCCACTTCCAGCTTTCACCGGTGTCAGTTCAAGTTTAAAGTACAAATATGAAGGAAACCCAAAAAGCCATCCTCATTTTTTTTAAAGCACACAGACAAATCAGAAACTGTACAATAAAAAAAAAAAATTAGAAGAACCATCTGTTCACACTGGAAAAAACAAGCTGCATTTAATGCAAATCATACATGACATAACATGCTTCTTAATGGAAACATGAAAAAACATCAGATGTAAGGCATAGAGAGCAAATACATCAAAGCTTTTATTGTATTCAGCATATGAACAACAGTGGTTGTGCCACGGGTACCTTAAAGAAAGGTCAAAAATGGGTAATAATCCTAAATGCTAATCAGACCTACGTGTGTTAAGGACAACAGACAAGAACGAGAACATATATTTTGTCTAGATAAATGCTTTCTAATGAGAATAATAGAAAGAGCACAAGAAAATTAATTGCTTCGTGCTGCAAGCCAGCAATTAGTAGCCATCTCAACCCTAAAGAGATCTCTACCCTGCATCCGTATGCGATACCTTTGCTTCTGCAAGGCTATGAGGTTACAGTTTACATTTTCTACATGTTGATATAACCTTTGGAGAGGGGGTGAGCCTTTGGAAGTTTCACCACTGGTTGATTATGGGACGTGACAGTAGACCGCCACAGTATGCCATACAAAACATATTGCAAGAAATGGTGATTTGGGGCTTTCTGGGCTTGGGTGGGTAGGACGAGAAGATAACAAAAACATGNGGGGGAACTTTCTCAATATATTTCAATTTATTTTTTTTTTGCTTTAATAAAGCTATACTTTCATACTTTGAGGGATAGATTCTTAAGCGCTTGGCTCATACAATCCTGGCCAGATTTTTGTTAGAACTCGGCATTCAATTGTTCCTATTTTTGGAACTTACAAACAGATTTTCAGATTTCGAAATAGCTCACATTTGCTCATCAGTGAAAGCTGTTCAAATTCCTGACCCTAGCAAGCCTCAAAATTCTGAATGAAAAATTTATTTGTGCTGTTTGAAAAACAATGAGGGAGGGAAGCTGAAATTTGGACACATTGTCTGTTATTTACTGACGTTTAATTTTAGCTAGAAATTTCAGACCAGATCTCATTATTTTTAGTGGGGAAAGACATAACACTATTCTCCTGAGTTTCAAGTGTATTCCTTGGAGACAAGTTCTAATGGGGTTGCTCAGTCAAAATCATCATCCCATTCATTTTACTTCATACTGAAAGCGTATCTACACTTTTAGAATGAAATATGTGACTACACTTTATTTGACATTTGTGGGCAATAGGTGAGACCATAACCATGTGATGAGTGCATGGAATAATAGCTAATATAGTAATATTACAAGGTAGAGGAACTCTCTTAATATTTTCACTTTCAAAGTGCTACATGAAAAAAATTAAGTCATATTGGCTGGAATACGGAAAAGTTGGGAAAAACATCCAATTATGGTCAGTAATGTATAAAGGCAATGTACTTAAATGCATGGAATACAGTCCTAAAGTAATAATATTCATTTCATTGCATTACAGTGTAAGTGAACTCAACCTCTTTCATTTTTGGTCAATTTAATACCTGAGTCTCCTCAGTCAAAAAAACCAATTTTCATTGGTTACTTGGTTAATAAGTATGAAAAATCATTCTATGATATCCTCTTGAGAGATAAACTTAAATAAAGATTCTGGCGGGATTTTATAGGTCCTGTTACATTCAAAGTAAGGCCTTAGATCCTGGAAATGTTTATATCAACCGCTGAACTTGCAAACGTTCCAACTGAAGTTGGAAAGAATGAGTTAAAGTTCATTCCTGCCTCTAGTGAAACCAGGGCCAGAATTTTACATTTTCTATGATGAAAGAAAGGTCTGGAAGGGGATAAATGAAAGTTCATTGTTTGTTTGTTTTTAAATCAAAGATAATCTAAACTTCTGTAGCAAGAAAAGTGAAGTAGCTCTGACAAAATTTTGAAGCGCTGGAGAAAAGTATTTAACCTGCCAAACGGTTTGGCCGGAAACATTAAGTCTTTTACAGTGCACTCCCTTTTTCAGCATTCACCTATGCCTCGTAAACTTTCATTGTATGGTATTTTCTTCTGATATCATTTGTCACTGTGGAATTTAAAAAGTGTTTGTTACAAAAGTAAGACCAAAAAAGTGCTAGGCATTTTTCTTACTGTTTTGATCAGTTACTAATCGTTTTTATTTTGACATTTTATTTCTACAGCACAAGCAGGGATTAGGTCTGAAAAAGAATTTCAAAAACTTTGCTGTAAGTCTGTCACTGGATCTTCTCCTGGTTTTGGCTGGGACGGGGTTAATTTTCCTCCTAGTAGCTGGTGTAGCGCTGTGTGTTTGGTTTAGCATGGAAATAACGTTGATAACACGCTGGTGTTTCAGTTGTTGCTGAGCAGGGCTTACACTAGGTCAAGACTTTTCAGCTTCCCCTGCTCTGCCAGCGAGGAGCCGGGAGGGGACACAGCCGGGACAGTGACCCCGGCTGGCATGGGGGATGTCCCACACCACATGGCATCACGTCCAGCATGTAAGCTGGGGGGAGCTGGCTGGGGGGCAGCGATCGCTGCTCGGGGACGGGCTGGCACCGGTCGGTGGGCGGTTGCATCCCTTGTTTTTCTGAATTTTGTTCCTCTGTCTCCCTTTCTCTCATTGTTTTCTTTTTCATTAAATTCATTATCACCATCATTATTATTTTATTTTGATTATTAAACTGTTCTTTTCTCAACCCACGAGTTTCCTTACCTATGCTCTTCCGATTCTCTCCCCCATCCACCGGCAGGGGAGGGCGAGCGAGCAGCTGCGTGGTGTTTGTTTGCCAACTGTGGTTAAACCACGACAGATCTAGGCAATGTTGGATGTATCTTGCTCTCTTCTTGGATATTCTGCCATGGGCTCTGACTCCACGTACTGATTGCTAAAGTTCATCTTTAGTACGAGGCACCTTCCTCCGTCTGATCGGATGTCTCGGAATCGGATGTCTCAGAATCCGTACCCTGAGACCCTTCCCTACGTTCCCTCACCAAAACCCTCAGTGCGCTGTACGTGTAAATGTACGCCATAGAATATACCCCGACTTGCCACCCCAAACCCCCGTATGCCCATAACATTTACAGAAGAGGATGCAGGTACTACCGAAAGCCGAACGTGCTTCTGCCAGATGTTTCTGCACACGGGTGAAGTTCACCTACCTTTCATTTGTTTTTTGCCCTTTGTCCTTGATCTTAGCCGTAGCCTGTCTAGCCTACTTAGATCTCAGCTTGTGCCCACCCAGCCTATTCAAAAAGCTGCTGCTAAAATTATCCCTTTCATGCTGCTCAGACCCTGCCAGACATTCATATTCAAATCAAACCCTTCATCCTCTCCTTCGAGTTCACAGTTCTTCTCTTAAATCCAAGGCCCAGAAAAACACAACACACACCTACAGCTTTGCTCTCAGTTTGCTCTGTTCATTGTAAAACTTCCCTTCTGCCCATTATGCTCCTCTCACTTTCACGTCTATTTTATTTTCTACGCTGTCCCTTAAGTTTAGCAGTCTCTTTTGCGATCTGGATATAAAACTGATCGGTTCCTAAGTTTAGGTCCTTCCATAAAACACACTTATTTGAAGGGGTTGGGTAGGGTGGGGGGAAGGGGAGTCTAACCACCACCTCTCTCTGAGCCTACAACAAAATCCAGAGAATGAGTCGCAATTGCCTTGTCTCAGACTCCGTTACCTTTCTGAACATTTAAACTTTATAAAAGAGACTTTTACCTTCGATCAGGATAACAGCCACCTAGACACTCGAACTCCGAGCCATCTTACTTAAAACAAAGAGACAATCCAAGCAACTCCAGTCTTAGGTGGTTCTCAAACTACTAATTTTCCAAAATACCGCAAATCGTCTGCAAAGCTGCTTTGTCGTAAAAGCAAAACGGGAGAGTGGCTGTGTTGTGCAGCGGGCGTTCTTTGTTTTATTTTCATTTCTGACTGAAAGAGCTCCTGACTCTAACAAATCCAAAGAGAGAGCTGATAAAAAGTAAAATAACAATCCCCATCTTAGGCCTAATTTTATACCGCTCTGATTTCATCTCCTATATCACTGAATTCAATTAGCTTGCATCTATTTTCATTTAATCTATTTAATCTCTCAGCACTCAGCTGAGACTGGCACAAGGCACTGTTGCCATTACCCTGCAACCGCCGTTCGCTCACCCACGCTTTTTGTCGCCAAGGGAGTACATCCTTTCCGTTCCATACCTACCAGCAGCCCCGGCACCAAGACAGAGATGGAAAAAAAGACCAATTAAAAAGTCGGTTCTATGAAACTCCCCGCCCGCTAATGTTTGTTCTCAGGCACAGACCTGCACGTCACCGAGGCGCTCGCTGCGGCTCCCCGGCGTTCCCACAGCAGCACTCAGAGTCCATAGGCGGTACCCGTCAGGATTTTCACGCTGGAAGCTGGAAGGATAGCTGTTCCTTGACTATGCCTCACGTTAATTATCAGGTCTCAATTAACACCCTGCCACTCTTTGCTGTTTGCTGTGCTTTGTTCCATTTCCTGCAAAGTGGTAAGAGAGAAAGAGAGAGCGAGCCTCGGAACCTTAGCTTATCCAGTAACGTGATTTTGGATCCGAAAGGACATTTTCATCTTTTAATTATTTTTGTAAATATTTTCCCTGCCCTGCATTCAGCATTTCCCACAATTTGCCTATCAATGACATAAAAAGATTATCTTTTGCATGTTGCTATCAGAGACGGAGACCTCGGAGTTAAATCCAATCTCTGAAATGATGCTAAACCTCCATCTCATTTCCCCACCCTTATTTCTTCCTCTTACTCCCTGATTCCCAATCCCTCTGTGTTACATTGCTGTTATTGAATGCCTAGGGTGAATATTAAAAGAAATTTAATACTTAAGTAAAATTATGACATATTAGGTTTCTACTGTATAAAAAGAGAAAATCTTTAAAGATCTTAAGTTGAAATCTTTGAAGTATTAACAAATGTTTTATCTACAGATCAAACATCTTTTGAAGAATGATCCGTAAAGCACAGCAGAAGCTCTGCTGGCTTCAGCATGTGGAATTTGTCTTTACTTAATATATCTTTTTTTTTTTTTTTTTTTTGGTGCAGAATGAAGGCTTACAAACTCTCAAAACCACAGGCATTGAGGTAATTTAATTCACTAAGTTTCTACAGTAGGATTCAGTTTTCAGAAGTCTACAAATCCCTGGGAATTGTTCCATAATTCTTAGCTTTATAGATGATAGGCAAGATGCAACAGACAGTTTGAAGAAGGCTGTTACACAGCAAAAAGTTCATACAAAAAAAAAAAAAAAACAAAAAACCACAAAAATCCCCCGAGATATAAATGTGTGCAAGTACAGTAGATTAAATAAACAAATATTCTCTATATATGAGAAAATCCTTATTTAATATTAATATATATTCTTTGTAGAAGAACAGACTAGACCTCTTAAACCAGCACGATACATCTGCTGACTCCCAGTACAGCAGCCCGATTTCCCAACAAGGTCGGGATTACACCCGTGTACGGACAAGGGCACCCGGGTTCACTTCACCTCTGTGCGGTCTCCCTGGTGAGGAGAGGCTGAGAGACCTGGGCTTGTTCAGCCCGGAGAAGAGAAGGCTGAGGGGGATCTCCTCAGTGCTTATCAGTGTCTGAAGGGCGGGTGTCAGGAGGGTGGGACTGGGCTCTTCTCAGCGGTGCCCGACGACAGGACAAGGGGCACCGGGCACAAGCTGGAACACGGGAAGTTCCACTGAAATCTGAGGCAAAACCCCTGTGCTGTGCGGGGGCCAGAGCAGCGGCCCAGGCTGCCCAGAGAGGCTGTGGAGTCTCCTTCCCGGGAGCCATTCCCACCCCGCCTGGACGCGGTCCTGTGCCCGTGCTCTGGGGGTGCTGCTCACGCAGGGGCGGGACGGGGGCAGCTCCGGAGGGCCCTGCCAGCCCCCGCCGCGCTGGGATGCTGGGATTCTTCCTGGATATGGTCTGAAATTTGGTCCAGAATTACACACTGTAGGTGACAAAGCACACAACGCTGCTTCAGGCAGGCAGAAATAGTGCCATCGGGACAAGAAACTGTCAGACACAGGATGGAAGATGACGCAGGGGTAGCAGGAGCGGTTTAGGAGGCTTTTGGATGTTTGCTTGGGTTTGGTTGTGGGGTTTTTTTGATTGATTTGAGGGGGGTTGTTTGTTTTGAGTGTTTCGTGGGGGTTTTGTTTGGTTTGGTTTTTTTTTTTGGTTGGTTGGTTTTGTTTTGGAGTTTGTTTGTTCGTTTGTTTTCAAAGGATCTATTTGTAACACTGAAACAGAGAAAAGATCTCGTTCAGCTTTCCTTTTTCAGGTCAGTAATTCCTCCCCCAACACATTTAAAAACTTTATCGGATGTAAATAATCAGCTCAATAATGAAAAGCAGAGGCGGACATCTTCACCCATAAAATACACACCTTCCTTGAATGTGCTTTTACAGTGTGATTGTCTATATGCCTTTGACCAGAACTTGTGAGACCGAGCTTAACGGCTGCGCCGAGTGCCCAGACTGGCTGAACAAGGCAGAAAGCCCCCACCCAGCCTTTCACAGGCCAGGGTGCTGCCGCGACAGCGACCTTTGGGCTCAGGCCCCTGGGTCGGGATGCTCCCAGGACCCATCTGCACTGAATCCCGTGCGCAAGCGCTGTGCCCTCCCTGTTCGGAGCCGCCCGCGGAGCAGCACACCCAGCAGCTCGTCCCGCTGAGGCACCCTGCCCCTCCGCCCCGACCCGCGGAGCCCGGCCGCCCCGCAGCAGGCGTTGCGGGAAGCCCCTCGGGAGCCAACGGCTCCGGCGCCGGGGCTGGACCCCAGGCCCGGCGAAAGCAAAACCTGTGTTCGTAGGTCATTCTGGCTTCAAGGTGTCTCACACTTCAGCTACAGGCTGTCCGACGTGGGGGTTAAGGCTAAAACCAGTGTGACAGCCCAAGTTACCTGCGCAGCGCAGACATCCCCTGTGACTCGAGGTTCGCTGCGTGCATCACTTCCTCACCTCGTCACGCCTACACTCAGAGCTGATTTTTGATGCAAATAACTTTTTTTGGCGTGTTTTTATGTACAATTTCATTTGCACAGCATCTTACAAGAATTCTTGCCATTTGAAGAAAAGGTACTAATCATGTTTCTTTTGACAAGTCAGATTTTTATGATAATGAATAAAGTGAATAATTACCATACCGTTCCCTTTAGAAAGAGCTAATGGCACATTAGATGGTCAGAAGGGGACGTGGCACTTGTTTTAAGGGTGTGATTCATTCATAGAAGGAGGTACCAGGAGGCCATCATTTACAGCTGTAATCTTCAGAGAAATTATGGTGAAAGGACCATTAGCATAACAATACTTTCCATGTTCACTGACTACAAGAAATGGCAACAGGAGACTGTCGTACAGCATTACGGTGGCACAATAGAAAGGGCAGGAAATCACTGCAAAGGCCAAATGAGAACAGAGCTTTTCTGCTTCCTCCCTGGAGGAATGCTACACCAAAGTACGATATGAAATTGTAGTCATTATTTCCAGAATTGCATCTCCTCAAACAAAATCAATTAAAACCAACTATTGTTTTGATGAGTACGTTTCACATTTAATCTATATGCATTGAAAATAAAAAAGTTACACAAGTTATTCAGTTGTTTGGAAAAGTCGGTTACTTTCAGTTAAAAAAAAAAAAAAAGTTAAAATTCCTGCAAATACAAAATACGTAATTCTGGAACAACAACTCACTTACTTTTCCTACTTCAGGATTCATGGTCTGAAAAGCGATACATCCATGGAGAAAATGCAGTGTATTTTCCACATAGATTAGGGATTGCAGAGTCAGATCTATAGACCAGCGTCCAACATGATCATGTAGATGCTAATTAGCTACACTGGTTTATATCTTCCAGCAGAGGTAACCGAAATACCTGCCTTTCATGCACAAACCACTTTCCTTTAACGTATCATTTCTTTAGGTAGCTTCTTGCGCAGCCTTTTCCTTGCACTAGGCTGAAATAGAGAATTGCTGAAGACCAGATTTATCTCCTGAAGTGCTCCTTAATCATTACCCTCCAAATGCCCGTTAGAGGCTCTTCGCCAGCATTTTACGACCTTTCCACGCTGAACGGATCGGAGAGAGAGTGACAGCAGGTGAGGAGAGCTGTGCCTCCCGCGGGCAGAGCTGGCCTCAGGAGGTGCAGGGTGGTGGTGGAGGCGGCTCCTCCTGCAGCCCAGGGCTCGGCTGCGGAAGCGGCAGAGTCCCCGCTCTCCACCCCGCCGCAGCTCTGCCTCCTCTCAGGATCCAAGAGGGCAGGTTTCGCCCTGCTGTCGTGGTTTAGCCC
>VZTV01034337.1:0-29746 GCA_013400875.1 Anhinga rufa | reverse complement strand
TACCTGGGCTATTATAAGATACCACTGAGAGACAGCCTGCCTTAAAGTTCACCTGGGGGAATCATCCTCTTCCAGTTTTTTGAATGTTAGTTGCTCAGCATGTAGGGACTCTTGGAGTGCTTGAATTCAAACTATCTTTGGAATTTTTATAGGCTGAGTAAGGTACTCAAGCAGGTGTAAATTCATGTGACTTAAGGGAAGTCAACAAAGTACAGTAAGTAAAAATTAATTTGGTCCTGGTTCTAGTATACTAATTACAGTTGTCTTCATGTGAGTTTAATTCATGAGACCAGTAGGCAAGCTAGTGTACTGGCTTTATGAAAAAAATCTCCTGTATGCAAGGAGTGGCCCTCAGAGAAGACCATTCCTTGCATACATCTCTCCATATTTTTTTAGAGTATTTTTTTCTGACATGCTTTTTAAAATAAGTGCTTTGCTTTATAGACGCTGTTGTTACTTTGGAAGAAGACAAAGCCTTTCAGTATTTAGGCCCAAGGCAGTTCTACAAAATTAAGATATGCAAGAGGCTCTGCTACTCTTGTAGTTTGCAGAGCAGTTCTGACAAATATGCGTCACCTTGAAGTCAAAAATATAGGGGGAAACCCAGAGTTTAGGAGGTGTTTGGGATGCATTTCAGCCCAGTGTCTTGAGCCGTGTGAATTGTAAATCTAACTGGAGGCTGAAGTGCATTGTGTGCTCAGGTTGCATAAAAAATTATGAGTTACAGGTTACAATGCTTTATAAAATAATGCCTTACAGCTAGGGAAAATAGGATTCTCTCAAGGTGATACTCACGATTATTGTAACAGATACGGCCAATAGCCCTCCCAGCATGAAGCAACATTTCTTGGTCTGTGCTCTCCAGCAAAGGTATCAGAGTTAGAACCAAATCTGCTTCTATGCACGGCTTCTTCATTTCTTCTGTGTAGGTAAAGGAGAGGGACTTGTGGTTTTTTGCCATGTTGAAATAAAACAATTGCAACTGCAAGACTGATAGCTGGTGGCCATGAAACGAAACTCAAGAGTGGAAACGTACAGCCAATGTGCTGTAATATACCTTGTAGTAACACTTTAGTACAACATACCATTCTTGGCTATCTCTGAAAGCACCTGGGCCGCCTTCACTGCACACCGTGGATTGCCCTTCAGGATTTTTGCCAAAGTTAGGAAGACCCCACTCTCTCTGAGTAGGCTGAAGGATCTCTGCTCTGTAATGATAAGCGTTAACAATACGTGAAGTAGGCTTGCAGCTGTTTATTTACATGTTGCTTTGTTTCCTAGAGTTCTGGGTGGATATCTGTGGGATCCAAGGAGTCTGATTTAACAAGGTACTTAAAGGCTGTCTCAGCCTAAATATACAGGAACATTCATCTGCTTGAATTGCAGCAAGTGTAGTTCCAGCTGATTATTCTGCTGCATGTTGAATTGAAGCACAGGTGGCAAAGCAAAGAGGAAAGCAGTCTCATCTTCTCTGACTATAAAAGGATGCTTGCATAAGACATGGGAAGTCAAGGATTAAGATTCTGTTCCTGAGGTATGGTCTAACAATTAATTCTGTAGGTAGGCACAATATCTTTTATTAGACTAACAATCAGAACAGTCATTTCCCTTAGCCTTTTTTTTTGTCAAAAATATGGCTAATTGTCCTTCAGGTAATAAGTCACCATCTGCCAGGAGATTCAGATAAATGCAGGGTTGTGTCATTTCAGGAGAATGCGCAGAGACCTTAAAGACTTTCTTATAAAAAGATTAGGAGCTACATTTTAAATTCCTGACCCGATAGGGTCACCCCGATTTAATCCTAGGAGTTTGTTTTGTAATAAATAGAATATTAAATTTGGAATTTCTCTGCAGCTTCAGATGTTTTAGTGACCAGTAGCTTTATCTGGTCACAGGTAGATTTGCAACTATACAAAGAGAAAGGAAAACAGCAAAAGGGGCTGAGGACAGCTATAATTCCAGCAGCAATCACTTCCTGTAATACGGATTATCACAATAGACAAAAACTTCCAGTGAATGCTTTTGGAGTGTGCCAATGGTTAAATAGTGATCTGGGGTGATACTTAGCTATCTTCAGTAAGAGCCAGGAGAATCCCATTCAGGCTTTCAAGGATCTGATCTTCAGCTTCTGTGCCATCTCCACAGAGCCCAAGGTATTCCAGGTGCTGACTCAGGGTTTCTAAACAGAATGGGATGGAAAACTGGTGAGCCAGTATGGAAAATACTTTGAGTTCTTTCTGGTATTTCTTTTCAGTGACAATGGCTGACCATAAGATCATGTCTTGAAGGGTACAGATCTAAATATGCTCATTAAATAACTCATTTAATCCAAGAGCATGAGGGCAAAGGCTTGGTCTGCTTCTCAGACAGCACTTAGCTCTTGTGCAGGCATAAATATGCAGAGATAAATTCTACCTGGAAAAAGAAATTAACATATAGTAACTATGGCAGAGTTTGAGGTCGGGAGGAGAGAGGAATATTTAGAGAACCCAAATCAAGCCTGTCACTTCTAAATACCTCTTCATCACAAAGACAGTACTTGCAGGTCCACTGGCTGTATAGATGTATAGCCACGCTGGTAGCGGCCAGTAGCAGGCACTGAAAGAATGCAAGAATGAAATGGATACGGTAATACCTGTTAATGCGGTAATAAAACCTTAGTTTCTGGCAACCTTGGCCTTTTAGAAACATACCTAGTATTTACATCGATATATTTAACACATTTTGATGGACTTTTATTCCATGAGTTTCTTTAATTAGTTATTTAAAATAATTCATACTTTTTATCTCCACAGCACACTGTGACACTAAGTTCCACAGTTTTACTATTGTAAGAGGAAGATACTTCCCTTCATTTTAAAATATCTACCAAAAAGCTCAAAGCTAATGGCCTTTGGGTTTCTGTAATAAGAGAAAGGAATAATCCTTCACTATTTGCCTTTCCTATGCTTGTCATGATTAGATGGATTTTTATGATATCCCTCCTTTGTAATCCTTCTGCCAATTAATTTAATATTTCCCCTACAGAAGCTTTGATAACTTGCCTCAATCTTTTTCCAGTTCACTTTTTTTTCCAAGCAAGGAGCTAGAATTCAAAAGTGTTTTCAAGATATAGGGGCACTGGGACTAAGATAAAAATTGTAATGGTTTTGTTTTCTACTCTTTTAATCCTTTGTCTATCTGAGAATGTGTTTTGTGCAGCTATTCAAAATGACTCGATCTCTTCTGGGCAGAAGGAGTTTACTTAGACCCTACTGTTATTCATAATTAGGCCATCTTTTCCCTGTGTACATTGTTCTGCATTTACAGACACGGAACTTGATGTGCCTCTTTATCCCAGGTCGTACAGGATGATAAGATTTTTCTGCAACTCTCTACAGTCGGTTTTTAATTTTGAGTACTCCCAATAATTCAAAACCACTTTACCATTCTGCTATTTCTAGATCATTTAGGAATATATTGAATGACGCAGGTTCCAGCAGAGGTAACTTCTAATAATTATGGCTGTCTATTGTGAAAGCGGTCCTCAGTCTGCCCTTCAGACTTCATCAGATAACCAGAAAACCTCCTCTCGTATCCCAAGATAGCTTAGATGATAAACCTTATTGAAAAGTTTATAGAAATCGAAATGCATTGTTAACAGTATCTCCTTTATTCACCTTCTTGCCAGCTCCTTAAAATCATGTTTAAAGAGAGGTTGGTATTGCTTGCCTCCACAGAAGTCTCGGACTCTTTTCTTTTTTTTATCCTATCTGTGTTTAGTAATTCTGAGCTTTGCTATAATCCTACAATTTATCTATGCAGAGATCAGATTTCTGTACTTTAATTTCCTGCATTCCTTGCAACTGTTTTTGTAAACTCATGCCACTCTTACTGCTTTCCATGCTATTAACCCCAGAGTTGATTTAAATGGCATTCTGCATGTCAGTTAATGATCTGATGAGTCATTGTTTTAATTCCTTATAAACTCTGGGGAATAACATCCAGTGCTGACAATTATTTACCATTTATTTTATTGATTTGTTCTAAATCAATCTCCTGCCCTTTTAATCTGAAGGTTCCTCCATCTACTTCTTGAAAACAAAAAGACCTAAAGTGGTTGAAATAAATGTAAGAAATAATGCTGGAAAACCGACAGCTGAAGTAGTTAATTTATAGTAGAATATAACGTAAGGTGCTAACAAAACTGCAGTAAAATGGAATTTCTACTTCACAAACTATTTCATTGAAAAAGATAAATTATGAGTCTTGGCCTAAAATTCTTCAGCCGAGTAATAATTCATAATTTATTTTTGTTGTTTGATAGATTCGCTATCTTCTCTTTCCTTAATGTGTCCATTAGTTAATGTGAGATTTTTTTAAAAATTAGAATACATTAATTTAGTGCATAAAGGAATTGACTTCAGAGGAACCAGAAGTGTCTTGAGCTCTTTTGGAGAGAAGATGAATTAAAGGGAGGGGAAGTAGAACATCATTAAAGGCTGTTACTGTCCTTTGAGAAGAAAAATTCTTTGGCTTAAAAAAATAAAAAGCAGTTATTTAAGAACAATGACAACTTTGGTTTTGTGCTTTAAACAAGACGCCCTCTATTAGAAAAAATGGCTGGATTCATCAGGTTAAAAATCTATACAGGAAACCTCAACATCTTTTATTCTGAGTAAGAAACTGAGGCTGTATGTCTTGAAGTCTCTTGGAAAGCCTTTGTAGTTGAAAATAACTGTGTTTTGTCTTTGGCCTCTTCAAAATCATGTGCTAAGGGCAACATAAGCATAAAATTGATAGATTTTTTTTTTTTAAAAATAGATTACTTTGGTTTTGTTGCCTTTTTTATTAATGAAAACAGACTCAAAACTTCTGGAATAGATGGAAGTACAACAAGGATGACTTCCTTTGACCCACTTAAAAAAATTCACATTAATCACTGGTTTCCATTTCTGTCCAGTTCTCCTGCCACAATTTGCTGAATAAATGATTTTGTATAAATGAAGTACATGTAGAATGCAATTTTCTTACCAAAAGAAAAAAAATCATCTGAACAACCTGACAGTTGAATCAGGTTTGATCTTAAACTAGATCTAGTGGGAGCAGGCAGAAGGCTACAACTGCCGATAGAGCAACATGAAATAAATTAGCAGCCTTGTGAGAATGAATGATCTACTGCACTCTGACTTCATCCTTGTCAAGATCCAAAAAGCTTTCACATGAGGTAATGCATTTAATTTCTAGTAGTCTATCCTCTAATTAGAGCAGTACTGATATTTGCAACTACGTTTCCTACACAGTTAGGATATATAGAAAGATGAAAAGGTGACCGGAGCTCTCAAGTTGGGGGAGGTGGTGTTACAAATAGCAGGGAGCAGCCTACGTTACTGGTCACTCATTAGGTTGGTACAGTGGTAATTAGAAAGCCAGGTGCTTTGTTATTTCTCCAGGGGATAGATCAGTAGAATAACACCATATGCATGATGACAAAGTCCTTGAAAAGTATCCCTCTGGTTCCAGTCTGCAGTGTTGTGAAATTAGTATTACAAGTAGCTGACTAAAGAGCTTTTCTTATAAAAAGTCTTGCAGAAGGCAGTATTTAAGTGTAACAGTCTTAAAATACTGAACCCTTTTCTCAGATACTCAGTATTTTATCATGTTCTATGTTATTTATGAAAATTTGATTAATTTAATCAACGTGGGACTGATTCCTCAATACTGTCTTCAAGTCCATGCTTCTGAAGTGGAACTGAAGTAGACACTGTAAGGCACAGTTATCTTTGTGGAGAGGCAATAATAACAGCACACATACAGACTGTGACTAAAATCGGCCAGAAAAGGGTATTTCTGTATTGTGAAAAATTCTGGGTTGTTGACATTTTGTTTCATCCCATGCTGGAACAGAACGTCGACGTGGTGAAACTTGAGGCAAAACAGAACAATTTGTTTCAGGGTTTTCTTTTGCAAATGTGGTTCTTCCCCAGCCGGGGGCTGCCTGGCCGGCTGGTAGGCAAGCTGGAAAGAAGCCAGCCAGGCTAGCCAGCTGGTCGGGCAGCGGGGAGTGCCTGCCTGCCTGGCTTCGGGGAGGGTTTTAGCAGAATAAACGTGTTCTCAAGGAGTATTTGTCATTCTCTTGAATCAGCATTTTTATCAGAATATTGTTGATGTGGCTTTAGTAATTCACTGTAGAAGTGAGGGAAACGGACTTGGGCTTTGGTCTGGAAAGCTCTAATTTTACTGTCTTACTGGTTACCTGTGGGGTCTGAATTTAGAAATCTCTGGAGACTGAAGTACAAAAGGCGTTTTTCCTGTGCTGAAGGACTAGATTATTAATTCACGCATAAATCTGTGCATAAGCTACTGAGTAGAGGCATAGGAAGCAGACTTCTGCTGTGGGAGTTGGTTTTTGATCATCTTAATGAGGGCAGAAACAATAATGCGGAAAACATGCTGCGCCGCGGAGATTTCATCTGGCTTCTGCAGTGGGGAAGGAGCCGTGAAGTGTGAGCTTTTCGGATCCCTTGGACCATCGCTGTGTCAATTCCCAGCACAAGTTTCAACCTACATATAGTCCTCAGGGAGTGAGAAAAAATATACACATCTGTATATTTTTCAGTGACTGATTATGCCCCTCATAAAATGGCAATGCCTTATCTGATTTTTTTCCCCTCATTTTATAGCCTTTCACACGTGTAGGAACTATTTTCTTTTTTTTTTTAAAGGAAATATAAACCCAATCTTGCAATACCAAATGCTACATTTGGTATCGTTTATTACTGTTTGGATCCTGAGCAGTGTAAAGTCAGTATGATCCAATCTGAGGGCTTGAAACAACTTGCTCCAGTTGAATGCCTAGTCTTGTGTGTCTACTGCTGCCTCTTCCTTCAGTAATTCCACATATTAAACTTATTCTTCTGCCACTTACCTTTAGTATACTTTAGAAGATTCTTCTGTGGACTTTGATGTTTGTTATTATTAAAAGCTGGAAAATAAGTTAACGTGTTTTTCCAGAACATAAAGATGTAATTGTAGAGGTCCGTTAGCTCAGTGTAATGTCTCTGGTAATAGATGATTAAAGAACTGTAAAAGATGACAGTATGTATCCTTTCCCTGGTATACTTCCTCAACTTTTAGTAATCTACTCCTTAGGGATCTCTTTGCTGGAAGTTTCATCTTGTTTAATTGCACTTAAACTCATGAAAGTATTTCTTTTGAACTTGTTTGTAACTTAGCTTCCAGAACACAAAAGTGGCGATGAGTTCCACAAAGTAATTTTGGATTGAGAAAGAAAATAACTCTCTCTTGTTTTCTCTTGTTGAAATCATCATCCAGCCTTCTCTTGGCTCTGATTTTCTGAAAATGTACTGTATTACCAAGGCAGGGAACACATGTCTCTGTTAAATGCATCCTGTGTAACAGCTGAAGGATAAGAGTCCATGCTGATAAACTGCTAGAGTTCTGCAGGTCAGGAGAAGCTGGAAGGCATAAGGAGAGTCCTGAAGAAACTAAAACTTCAAGACATAATACTGGAAAATAGCTGTTGGGTGTCTCTAGCAATATAACAACAACAACAACAACAAAAAAGAAATTTGACCTGCATTCTTTTTCGTGTGGCTGTCTGCAAAATTGTGAAGCTGTAACCCTCCATTTTCTCACAGGATTATTTAATGCTGTTCCTTGAAATACTAAAAACAATTCCTGGTCTGTGGCATCCCCCATATAAACCTATAGTAACAAATGTGCTTGCACGCTGAGTAGAAGAATTAGTAATAGTAGTAGAAGTAAGGTTTTCCAGGTCTCCTCGTCTGTAATGTGATGTTATATTTAGTTCATAATGAAACATAGAAAAGGTGTAAATTGGAGATGGAGAAATCTAGAAGGGCTGGTAAGTGTATGTGTGTTAAGAGCAAATAAAGCCTGTGAGGTCAAATACTCGCATTCCTGCTGACTCTGAAGGGTGCAGCTGTACGATGATAGCAGTTTTGCTGTAGCCAAGGGAAGCAAAAGCTGCTGCTTTTGACTTCGTTGACCCTACCAGGGAAGGGAGGAGAAAGGTACGATTCAGTTTGAGGAAAGGTTTTTGAATTTCTCCAGTAGTGAATTATTGTATTCCATCTCTAGAAAGGCATGCAACTCTCTTGGGATTGGGCTGACTTATATTCTTTCCAATAGAACTATCTTATCTTGGTGCATGAAGTAAAGTATTGGAGGAACAGATCCTCCATCTCTTCAGACTTTCAAACCCATGGCAAGAAAATTGTCCTATAAATCAGATAAGCTATTATCTATGTCTCCACGAAAAGCCACTTACGGCCATGTTAAAAGATACATTTTGTGTCTTTGTCACTGCACTGAAGGGTGATGAGATGTAGGAGAAAAACCATTAGGTTAAAAAGGAGCTGGGGAGAGAATTTAAAACCAATATCCTAAGGATGACAGGGATATAATTATGAACAACTCACCTGACTTTTTTTGTTCTTGTTTCTCTATAAAGTGTGTTAGATTACTCATGTCTATTCTGTAGCCGTAAAGAATTCACAATGAAAGAAAAACCTCAAAGGAATCTTTAGAATTTAAACTTTTTCTGCATGGAAATGACTTGACAGAAAATGTTTGTGGACAAAAAATGAATTCTGCTTTGTGGACGTATTTGCTTTATTAAAATCAGGAAAGGGGGAAGAAATATTTTGAAACATTTTTGAAAGCTTGAGACAGCATTTTAAGTTGCAGTTCTTGTGGTGGATGTTCACTGGATTGTCCTTCGTTTAACTAAGCTGAACTGAGCTTAAGGCTTGATCCAGTGTGTATGGCAGCGTGGGGTTGAAATCTAAGACGTTGTTTGGAATGGCACCCGACACTAAAAAATTCAGCCTGGGCAGTCCTGTAGTCTACGATCATGTGTGCATATATAGTCTTTGTATCTGTCTTGCCCCGGCATCCCTCAGCAACCCTCTTCAAGGAGGAAAGGAGTGTAGGAATGGATGGCTAGTACAGGCTGTCCTAGAGGGCTGGAGCTACGTCATTATCTGGGAATTGAAACCTGTCCATCTGCCCACTCTCAGAATCTGAAAAGGGCCATGTTTTTCCCCAATATTATTTTCTCCTTTTCTAGACTAACGGTAAAGATTCTCAATATTAATGGCCAAATATGTGCAGTTTCTAAGCATGCTTTAAAAATATGTTTCCAAGAACTGAAAAATAGATGAAGGCCCACAAAAAGTTTTGTCCACAAAACTAGCCTTTGCCCATTGCTTTTGCAGCCTTTCTGGATTGCGTTGGCCCATCCTGAACTCTTTAGAGCATTGTTCATTGCCTGTGATCCCGTGGGATGTACCTTTGAACATGATACTAATCAAAGAACATGAGAATGTAGCGAGTTTAGCCCAAACTGCTGGTTGAAAGGATGATTAAAACAGGAATTTAAGCCTGACTGGCTAGTACTTGTACTGATGTTCTCTATTAATGACAAGGATTTAAGAAAACTTTCTATAATCTATGTCTAAAATTCTCTTAATTGTCATAGCTCAGCCAGGACAGCCACAAATACTCTTTCTTTGATACTTATCATGTGTGGCATTAATTAAAAAAAAAAGATGGTCAAAAATGAGGTAAAGAATAATAGCAACCGCCTAGCAATAAAGTAGAAACAGAAAATTGATACAGAACGCAAATGGCCAGCATCTGGTTGCCATGGCTGGGTACTGAGTGTTGAACTTTTTGATGCCTGAACACCAACCGTTAGACGGAAGTGCCTTGCAAGGGGGTGGGGAGCAGAAAGTATTAGGAGCTTACTGTGGTGTTGGTATGTCTACAATATGTGCATCAGATGGCCTCGGGCTATTCTTTAATCTCTCAGCTGTTGATCATCACCCAGCCCTTATTTCTGCAGGGTTTCCTACCATTCGTTTGCTGTTCGGCCTGCAGTTCATCCAGAAAGCTTAGTTCTCCTTGGCCTTTGATGCCAGGCTTGTTTTGAGGCATATTCAGAGCGGGTATTGGAGAACAGATGGGTGGACAGAGTGGTTTGCTTCTGAGCAAGAGTTTTTTACTAACAATATGACTGCCCCGAGTGGTGAAAGACAACTTCATTATATGGCGGAGAGGTTGAAAAAGAAGAGAGTGCACTGATGCAGGGAGGGGTTTTAATCGATAACATTTATCCTTTGAGAACCTGTGCGTAGTTTTAACTTGAGCAAAACATGAGTGAGCGAAGAACTTGAAAATGTAAGAAGATAAAGGAGATGGAGAAATGTTGCATTATTTGGGTGGGAATTATGTGGTTGAAACAGTTTCACAGTGCAGTGACTGAAGTACAAAGCTGTCAGTGCATGAACAAAAGCTTCTTTCTTTATTAACAGTAAGACTCGGCTCTGCCTCACATGATCATAAGAATATATTTGCAGAAAATTAGTAGAGAAACTGAGGCTCAGAAGAAGAGGCCCTGGTAGAAGGTGATACTGATATTCCTGATGGTAACACAAATTGATATGTTGTCACCAGTGAGAAAAATGGCAGTTGCTTGTGAAATGGAGATTGACCGGGAGGGGGAAAACAGCTTTTTTTTTTTTTGGTAAATTTATTTTTTGGTAATTGAATTATGCCAAGGATGAAATAGGGGAAGGGGGTGGGGGGGAAGCTAGGAGTAGAAAGCAGGTCCTACTGGCCTGTGGCTTATGCTGTGCCTTGTGGAGTTGAAAGGAGAAATGGTTGCAGAACCCTGGCTGAAAATAGGTAAGAGGAAAAATATGATTATCCTAGGATAACATAAAACAGGTCAGTGAGATAAGTTGGAAGAAAGCCAGCCGAGTGCAGTCACGGAGAACATACGTGCTGAAGAGATGACCCACAGCATGAAAAGCTGCTTAATCGTATTCTGCTAAACTTATTCCTTTTTTGGGGATGGAGAATAGGAATAAAATTCACTTTAGTGTAAAGGAATCAAAATCTTGTAAACTTGTGTACAAGTATGTGCTTTTATACATACCTGATAATTTAACTGTGACGTTTTGTGCTTACGGAATGGGTCTGTTTAGCCTATGAAGCTGGCATATGTCAATGCTGAGCCTGAGCTCCCAGATGCTCTAATTCCTTATGCAAGGTAAGGGGAACACCAGCTTTTGGGTTTAGAAGAGATACTTGCAGGACTAGCAATGACTGTACAGTGCTCAAAAGCAATGAGTAATGCACCTAAAAGTTACTTTCTTTCTCCATGAACAACAGTTTTGTGTTTGGGGCATATTTTCAGATTTTTCTTTGTAAACAGGAGGTCAAGAACTTTGCTGGTTTAAATCAGAAATTCAGCTTTTTCCATAGCTGTTAGTTGCGGGAGGTGTTGATTTCACCAAGTATTGTGAAACATAGGGGTAAATTGTCAGAGCTGGCAAAGCTACGTGCTGACTACAACAACGTGACTACAAAAAGTAATGGGACAAATCGTGACAGCTGGGTATAAATTGACTGAATTCATGTATGGAAATGAATGAAATCCCTCGGTCTGCCTTGCTCACTGGAGATCTAGTTTTCTGCATTTGTTATGAGTAATGTTGGTCTCTAAAGGTACCTTTGATCACACAGTTAATATACAAGTAGGTTATCTTTTATATGATGGGTTTGCTATTTGCTCACATTCTGTAGTTTTGCAGCACAAAGTGAATTAAAGGAATCCTTCCCTTTGGTCATTACGTGTGTATGGGAAGTAGGCCATAGTCGCAGCCAAATAGCATTCAGTCTCATTTCCCTGGCTCCCTAAATTTAACTTGAAGAGCTGTCAGTGGAGGAAAACCCAATTAGACTCTATAGCAGAGAAAACACTAATTTCCTTTGGCTGACAACTCCTGCAAGGGGTTTTTCAGCCAAGTAAAAGAACAGCTGTGAAAAAATAAGCCTTTGCACTTGATATCAAAGCATCAGCCCAGTCCTCAACTACCCCTGATAAACAGTCTGGGAGTGTAGGTGCATGTTAGAGACTATAGACAGTGACAATAAAGCCGGTGGTGTCCAAACCCCAGCCTGTGTTGTCATAAGAAGAGATGTTGACAGGCGTTGGAGGTAGACTGCAGAACGGTAGGCTGGGTAGGTAGGAAGATGTGCCATCCCCGACCCCCAGCTGTCTGCTGCCTCTGGAGCGAAGCAGAGGTGTTCCACCCCCGGCCGTGGCAGTGCATGGAATCTGGTTCTCCACAGGGACTCGTTGCAAAGCCATCTGGTTGGCTGTAGAGGCTTTGGTTGGTGTATAGGTATGGCTGGAGCACGGGTGGTGCGCAGCTGAAGCCAGAATGTGTGTCTGCAGTGAAGAGGGACCAGGTAGAGTCTAGAAAATAGGACTGGCTGCACTGGGAAACACAGCCGTGTGGTACGGCTGACGGAGCAGGGAGGCCCCACGAGAGAGCCTGATAGCCTGGGAGCTACAGGGACAGGTGACGAGTAATGAGGCAAATGCAATTATTGGCCTTTTGTGCCTGTTTAGGTGGAGCCCAGGCACAGCACAAAGGTCCCGTGGTCCAGACTAAAAGTCCTGAACTTCTAGGTTTTAATGATTGCTGTCCGTGCAAGGAAACTCATAGGCCTGAGCATTTGTCTGTTCCACTTGTGTGTGACAAAAGCTGTTTGAGGTAGGTGTATCATGCAGGTTTAGGAGGCTATAGTACAAAGCTATGTTGTCAGACTTGAAAGGACATTCCTTCCTCCTTTGTGTCTCTGGTACAATGCCACAAAAAAAGTGTATTTCTGTAATTCTCAAAAGGAGCTTTTGTCTGCAACTCATTCTCCAGCTACACCTGTCTTGTCCTTGCTAATGGCTTGCGTGAGCCCACCCAAGGTCTGGAAAAAGCCTTTGAGAGAGGAGGATCTTGCCTCTGCACTGTTGAGGAAGATGAGAGTGTCACATAATCTAAGGTGCAGTTAGTGAGGTTCCTTATTAATCTCAGAGGTTTCTAGAATAAAGCAGACTGTAGTGGGAACTTGTGTAAATTCTGGCAATTTTTTCTGCTGGCACTGTCTGAAGCTTTTGTAGTGCTCAGTATTATAGTGTCAGTCCTGACATGTGTATTTGACCTGTTTTATAGCTTCAGAGGGATGTGAGGAAGATCGTTGGAAGATAGCCTTGAAGCTGATTGCATAATGGATATCTTAGGAGTATTTCTTTCCTAGTTACTGGGGGTGTATGTTTGACTATTGTTATGCAGTACAAGATACCTCGTACTGATCATTCTGAGGTCTGATACGCCTTTTAAAAATTATGGCCTTTCAAGATCTGTTGGTGCTTAATATAAGTAACATGTTGCTGTAATATATGAGCTATATTTTAGACCTCTGCTCAAAAATCTGAGCTGCTCAGCAGAATCTGCTTATTGGTACATCACTTTATCGATACCTATAAAGTGTTACTGTTGTACTTGTTCTCAGCGGAGCAAGAAGGATTAGTTCTTAAAGGTATGTAGACAGGCACAGGTCTCCTAATGCTGTTGAAAATTTAATTTGGCTAATTTTTTTTTGTTTTAACTTATGTTGAGCTAGTGTTACTTGTGCTGTGTGAATAGGCTTGAGCTCTGCTGCACAAGTAGGTTGACGTTGCCTGGGTGTTGGAGAGGGGGCACGCAGGGAGGACTGGAATGCAGCCTCAGTTCTGCAGAGGACTTGCTTCTGGGACCTCCCAGTAGCTGCTCTCTGCTGCCAAGGTAAGAGGGTGTTTATATCAAACAGCACTGTTTGAAAGGAAGCAGGCTTATACAGACTGGCATCTTGAGAATCTGGTTGTATTAGTGAAATAATATCAGTGAAGCACGTAGCACATATTAAGTTGTAAAGCACTTTAGAGTTCATGTCTACAATAGGTCCAGCCTATACAAGATAACATGAATAACTTCTACCCTGGGTATCTTTTCCTGGGCTGAATATTGCAGTAAGGTTTTCATGCACAAACTTATGTTTACGTAATGCTACATAAGCTTTTTTGAGTGCCTAGAACTATTGGGTTCAGAAGTCTTTGTGGGTTCTCTCACTTTTATTTGCCTGGAAGAAACACTTACAATCATTAGAAACTAAGTCAGACTTGGAGAAAGGAAAAAAAGGAAACATTTAGCAAAGGTGGGGAAGGGGGTGTCTATGAACAAGTCAGAAGATTCTTTTGCTGCGGTGAGCCTGTGCATTTTAGCCTAAGTACTTCTTGACCAGATTTCTTCCTGTGTTCTACTTTCCTTGCACAGATAAGTTAAAGAATGGTAAAATGCTTTAGATTAAATAGTTTTGGGGTGATAGATGTTTCAACGAATGGGTCGAACAGTGCTGATTCTAAGTACTTATGTCTGGTATTTCTTACTGTCTTAGAAGGAAAATACTCTCTGATTTGTAACATGGGCTAATTTCTCTTAAATGGGTAAATATTTACTTTTTTTTCTGGAATTGGTGTCTTTGAAGGAGTTTCTAGAGGTCTTTCAGTAAAACTGAGCGGCTTTTATCCCCAGATATTTTTAGACTAAACAGGACAGTAATTTTACACTCCAGTCTACAAAAGACCCTAGCAAAGTCCCCGTACCAGTTTATAAATAAGAATATACTGTCACTATACTTTTGCTGGACAAAGTCCTGAATGAAGTAATTTTTCTAGATAGATTTAATTTTAAATCGGCATTTCAGTAGGGAAAAAGCTCCTCTGAAAAATGGCTTTTGATATTAGAATACTGAAAAGATAATTCAGCTCTTTCCAAGAGGCACTATATTCTATTTACTTAATTCAGCTTTTTTTTAATGAAGGGGGGGTGGATCCCAAAGCACAGGAACAATAGCTTTAGGTGAATGGATGTTAAAAGTTACTTGGATTGTCACAGAGCGAAAAGAGGTGGGTGGTTTGTTTTTTTCCAGTTTGTCGGTGACCTTGTGATGCAAATAAGTGTTTAAAAACAAAGAAGGAAAGATGGAAGCACAGACAGTGGATAGTGAAGTGCTGCTGGGCATGGGCCTTCAACAACTGTCTTTCCTCAAGTGCAAGAGCTTTGTTTCGCAAAGAACATCTAGCCGAAATGACGCCGAGAGACTTTGAGGAGTTTGAGGAAAACCGTGCTGTTTGGGACCCTGTCTCCCTTTCTTCAGCCCGCACAGGTCAGCGTAGCTTTATTTGGCTTTGGTGCATTCTAGATTCTAATTCTACAGAACAAGAGTGGCTGAATTTCCATTAGGAACTGGAAAGCAACAAGCTCTGCTGGCTCCAATTTATTTAAGTGCATCTGACACAATGCTTTAAAAATCAGTAAGGGGGGAAAAAAAAGCTTGAATTAAAAGCAGCAGCAGTGGGATTTCCCTATGGTGTTGATGCATTAAGGGTATAATGCTGTTGAGGCATATGGCGAGATGCTGGGGAGTGCGGAGAACCGCACATGCAGGGAATTTGTAATATTGTCCAGGCTGGCTTTAATATTTTTAGTTGTAAGGAAAGTAATACAGCTTACATCTGAAAATTGCCTGAATTGTTACGTGGCTTTACGTGACTGAATGTTTCTTTTGAAAAGGAAAGTTGACAAATCTGTACTTAGAAGTGTATGGGTTTCTGTTTGTCATTTATTATTCTCCTGCCCAAAGCTTCATAGCTGGGGAGCAGAAACAGTGCTGTGTGACCAAATGCATGCTGTAAAGAGCACTAACAAAAGTGGGAATAAAAACTCTGAGCCACAATCAGCAAATATCTCCAAAGGATAAGCCTTCCGAACAGAGCGTTCAGAAAGTAGGACAGGTACACATAACCGGTGGAGGAATAGGAGAAGAAACAATCCACCAAATTCGGTTATCTCCACCCGAATCGTAATAGAAAGTCAGTCCTACAGAAATGATTCTGTGCAAATAGAGATGGTTTAGCCAGTAATACCGGGTTAGTCCACCTACGTTTTGTGTCCATCTCTGCTTAAGGTGCTTTTAAATTAAATTTTGACCTGCTTTTTTTTATCAGTGCCCCAAAATTACTGAGATGTTTAACTTCACTTGAATAATTATTTCATTGACTAGGAAGGAAATTACTCTAAATGGCTGCTCGGTTGTCATATTCCACTCGGAGACAGATTATTTCACCTTTAAACACATTGAGTAATACTAAGATTAGTTCCACTGATGTCATGAGGTCTAATTGTGGAGTAAGTTACCATCATGTGAATGAAGGTGGAAGGCTGAAGCCTTTGATCCGGTTACCTGATGCGTTTGAATGATCTGGAGAATAACAGAAATGAAAATCTCAAAGGTTTATTTTAAATCCAGTAGGAATGTCATTCTTTTCACACAGAACGGTTGTAGCTAAGGGCTTACACCCCAGCTTTGCCTAGGCTGAGAGTTGAGTCATAGAGAAACATATTCAAAGGCCCGACCGCTTAAATACAGCTCCGGTCTTTTCACTAGTGCTTGACAAAGTGCAATAAGTATGCAGAGGCATACGTGAGCAGCTTTGCTTTCATGTATCCCGTACTGTTAACAGAGAACAATGAATTTTAGTTCCCTTCAAAATACTTAAATTCATAAGAACTCATAATTTTCCAATTCTTTAAGTTCACTTTTCATTGCCGTTCTCATAATTTGCTAGTGTTCTTTAAGCAAACCTTAATTTTCATGTGACTTTAAGTGTTAAGTATTGTTTGAAGTAGGACATAATAGAATTTCAGGTCACCTATAGTACTGCACTTATCATAGAACTACACTTCTCTATTTAAGTGATCCTAAATTAGTTTTCTATTTCTATCACATATATTTGCAATTCCTATGTGAGAGAAAATTAATCACATATTAGAGATCATATCTATCTATAGTTAACAAGAGCTTTACTTACCCATAAAAGCTGTAGCTCTCCAGAATGGGCACAATAAAGAATAGCTGATCTGTACTGTAAGCTTTTGTCCCTTACAGCTAGCAAGCTGTGAATAAGGGGGGATGCTTTATAGCTTTCAAGCTGATGAGGAGCCCACAGCACGCTCACTCTCTTTTCTCCTTCTGTCTTTTTCTGTGACCCTGTTCTTCAGATGCATCTAATACTCCGTAATTACTTAATCCTGTGCTGCTGCTTGTGCTTCCAGTTCTTAGATGTCATTAACAGAAATGGAAACACAGTAATTACCATGCTGGGAGAGAACCTTTCAGATCTCCAAAATAATTTATATTGAATTTCCTTCTGTTATCATTCAGATTAAGGGACAGATTTCCAAGAGGGGCCAGATCCTTCATTGGCATCTGCATACACCAGCCGGGTTTAAAAAGTGTTTCGCTCCTAGAAGCTACTTCTAAAGTCTGGGCAAACTATGTCCATGCCTGACTCTTACCTGGTGGGTGCTAAGTGCTTGAGAAAGCCTGATTGAAACTCACCTTATTGTGCTTCACACTCGCCTTTCATGTTTGTGTGGCTGAAACATATGGAAGTATTCTTTTCTCTTCCATAAAGATAACATTAGAGCCTGAAGCTGCCATCTCTGGCTTACTATTTTTGATCAAGTAGAAAGGATTTTAAAAAATATTCTCCATTTAAAAAAAATATTCTCTCTGCTGTCTTTCAAGCAACAGTTTCAAAACTGTACATTTTTTTCTGTTGCCTTTTTCTGCCCACTTCATTGGAGAGCTGAACCTCTGACTAATACGAGCCAGTTATAGGATGGCTTATGAAGTATGTGCTGTGATCTATTCCGGATGCGTTGCAACCCCCTAGCGCTGCTGCAGTATGAGTTGGAGGAAACGCTGTCTGCCAGTTAATACTATTTAAAGATTGTTCCAGTAAGCAGTCCGAGCGTCCCGGCGTGGTGCTGCCTGGCGGTGTCTCTGTATCGCAGTGTTTGTGGTAGTAGCGGTGAGCTCTAAGTCTGTAGCGTTCTAAAACTTCACTGCACCGTGGAGCTGTAATCGCTGTGGTGATTATAATGCTGGAGGGAGTTTAAATCGCTGACTCTTAAAGATAAAAAATGATCTGATAATGAGTTTGGAGCCTGAGGATCCTGTTAAGGAGGCTGGGACGTTTTACTGACTCTCTTGCTAGATAATTAAAAAGCTGGTCCCTTTGGCTGGGCTTATGGAGAGGGAGGGTGAGCTGAATGCTTTCTGGGATTATTTTTTTTCCAATTATAATGGCATGTTTTGCAAAGTTGCAAATGAATTGGAAAATAGAAGTCCTAAGGTAAAGATTGCTGCTTTACATCTTGTAATGGGGAAAGTTGCTTGTGTGTGTATGAATTTTTTACATTGTCACCTTCAGAAAAAAAACCATGTTCTACAGATACTGGAGAAGTACAGTATGCATGTTTGCCTGTTTAAAAGGGGCCAAGATCAGTCATGGATTAAGCTGCATCTCACAAAATGCCAGACCTTCCTGCCAGTTCAGGGATTAACAAGATGAATTGGCTTTTGACCACTTTTGGATATCAAAGGTACTGCTGTTTATCGAGGTTAGAGAGCAGACTGAGTCTTAAGCAGGATTGCCACACGCTGTCAGCGTGGACACAGGTTGTGACGCTTCTGAAATGCAAGCAAGAGGGGTAAATGTTAGCATTTTATGGGCAGGCGTGGTAAACTGAAGCCCCCAAAGAAGCAAAATACAAAGTACAGAGGGGATTAGGCATGCCAGAAGCATTCAACCTCCACAGGGGTCAGTTCCAGAGTCTTTTGAAGTCAATGGGAATTTTTTCAAAGGAACACTGGATCAGGCTTGTGGATGTGTAGAAAACATTAATAATGAAAAAAAAATTAACAGCTTTCCTTTGTAAAAGACTGAAGACAACAAAGGAAACAAAATGAGGTATACAGTAAATGGGTGAAGACAAGTAAGAAATCACATCAGATAAACTCATCTTCAGTGTCATTCATCACCTTGCTGCAGTGAATACTAATGGAAAAACAGAGGTTCATAATACTGCACAAAGCGCTGACAAGCAGCCAGGTATGGAAATCCTGTGCCAAATGAACTGTGATTTTATATGCAAACTAATCAGTTACAAAGATTACGGCAAAATAAGACAGTATGGGAATCCAAATTATAGAACAGCACTGCCAAGCTAAAAAGCTCTTTCTTTTTCAATATAATCCTGCAAACCTGTTGTAAGAGGCACTGCAGAAGGTTCTTACCAATAGTGGGTGCTGATTATGCTAGGTGCTGTACGAACGCACGGTGAGAAACGTTTGCGCTGGGGAAGCTTACAACCAAACTGAAAAATCAGAAAATATCTTGTCGGTAACCTGGTGGAGGGTCAGTGGCGGAGGTGGTGAGCGGACCCGGCAGTGTTCCTCAGGGGAGGGGGCCCAGGCTCTGCTCTGGTGAAGCATTAGCTGGTCAGCACTGCTGAGAGGGACAATGTGCTTCGGTCTGAGACTGACCGTGTGCCTCTGCAGCTTCGGAGATAAAGCTTGGTCATCAGGGCCTCTGCCTGGGGGACCTGAGGTAAGCGTCTGCCTCCTCTCCCAAGCATGTCCCAGGACTGACAGACACAGAGAAACTGTTTTCTTTGCAGATGTTAATGAGAGAACTTCCTTTCAGCAAAAGAAATTATCTGGAATAAATGGAGGAGTCTTTGTTTCTTAGTTGATGGATTGCTTTAAGTTAAGTTAATCTAATATACTGCATTGTGATGTGTAACTCATCTGAAGGTTAATTTACTGCTTTAATTTTTTACAAGGTGGAAGTGTGATTTATGTGATCGCAGCTTCAAGTAAACTGGCCTCTTTTCAGGAAGAAAAAAAAAAGGTGGACAGTGGATACCTGTGTTGATCTGAGCAGTAAAATACCAGAAAAAGACGTGTTGGAAAGGAGACTCTACGCTGGGGAATATACAGTGCTTCCATATATGGTATTGTTTTTCTTCTCTGCCTTTGAATGCTAGCGAAAGGATATTTTAGTCTGGTTCACAGGTCTCGCAGATGCGGTTATTTTGGGAAAATCAAAAGATTTTTAGAAAAGGAACTATCAGCAGCTTATTTGCTCAGCATGAAATTTCTGTAACTATGATGAAAATAAACCTAACAGAACAGAAGGGGAAGCGGAGGGGAAGCGGAGGAGTTAAAGCAGAGGGTGAGCATATCGGAGAGTAGATCTAGGGCCTGTGGTCGTGCTTCAGCAAATTTTTTTGGGGGAAAGAATTGGAAATAAGTTGATCTAGAACATCCCACTAAGCTCCACCGCGAGTCCCGTTCTTTTCATGAGGGCATATCGTCACACGGGGAGCAGTGCACAACATCACGGTGCTATGAGAGACGTGCTGCAGTTCTCCCAGCGTGCTGCAGTGCTGCTCTAGCTGTGTGGAGGACATTAAAGATTTATTACTCTCTGCAATTCCGTTTACTCTGAAGTACTTTGATGGGGAATCCACATTAGCAAATACAATTACTGGGCTTAGAGGTACACTTTTGATTTTACTATGATAATGATTATTTATTATTATCTGTAAAAACAAGAAGTAACCACAGTTACTGGAGTTCCATCCAAGATTTCCTGGAAAGAAGCGCACACATCTCCTGTGTTCTGGATTTACTGTACACGCTCCTGTGCATGTTAGACGTGACCTGAGCATGCTGTTTGGATGTTCTACAATTCTCTTGTAACTCCAGCCCTGATAGGGCCACAGATATTCCCAAATCCAGAACAAATGGCTATTACGTATTTGGAGCACTCTGGTCCTGATGCACCTGCTGGAGCCTCAGTCTGTGCATATTTAGGGGCCATGTCTGGAGTTTTGGAGATTTGGTCAGGGTTGTATTGGGATGTACCCAATGGTCGTGTTCTCAAATTAAGTGCGCCATCTCCTGATGGCAAAAAATGACTTGTCAGTGAAAGAGAGTATGAATTGCTGCTCTCGCTGCTACTTCTTTTCAAGCAGTTTTTACCAATACACCCTCAATATTATAAGAAGAATTTGGCCACCAAAGCTTGTCTGCCCGTTAAAAAGTCATGGGTTTATGAAACTGAGGCAGTGGGCCATCTGAATACTCTTCTTTCCCTTTCAGACTGACTGAAATTGGTATTCCTAATTACTTAAAAGCAGCAACTCTTATGCTCAAAACAGAGACTCCTACCGAAGATTTGAAATTAATTGCTTAAAAATGGATTGCATTAAGTTGGAGCCATGGTTCAGTGTAAACAAGTTCAACCGGCCATGGTGTGTCTGTGGACCTTTTTTGTTCCTTGGCTGCCAAAATAAAAAGGTGATTGCCTCTCCTTCTGTGTGTGTAATTAAGAGTCCCACTTACTTTAGAGAGATGCTCTTTAAGCTTTGGGTCATTGATGTTTTTCTCTGGTCGCTTTCAAGCTGTGTGTTTGGTTTTGTTGGTGCTTGGGGTTTTTCTTTCTCTGGAGTAGGGTCTTCCCACCCTACGTGGAAAATGTGGAGGTGATAAATCTGTAGTAATATGGAGTCATCATCCTGTGTTGTACAATTGTACTTTTTGTATAAAGCCTCACCCAGGGTCCAGGATTCATTTAATGTGATGTAGTTTTAAGCAGGTTAGCAATTGTATTTACTTGGAAAAGGTGGTCTCTATACTTGCTGTCAACTGAGAACCTTAGAGAATACTTCTAGGCAACATCTCTGCTGAAGATCAAATTACTTTTGAAAGTCTGCTTGTGAGTATCTACTGAGAAGAGTAAGTGCTGATGCTATAAACCCTTTTCTAATCTTTTCAATGTTCATGTTTTGACAATGAATAATCAGGGAACTCTACGAGGAAAAGTGTGCTGACCAAAACGATGAAAAATAAGATGTAGAAAAGGATGATATCTTTTAGCAAATAATGTGTTAAGTGTGAAAAGCTGGATTTACTACTCAAGCCAGTCTTTGTTTCCTGTCCCATCTTTGCTACTTGAATGCAATCTGTAGTACTTCAGGGACAGGAGGGTTGTCCTTTTCCTTGCATTCATGAAGTACCTAGATCCTTCAAGCCTATCCATTTTTCAATAGCTTCATCTGTCTTTGTTCTTCCTTGCTGCAATTTTTATGTACTGCTTTTTGCTTCCTGTTTTGTGTGGCGCTAATGCAATAAGAATATACATACACCCACAGATTTTTATGCTTTTTAGTACAGACTAAAAATATCAAATGAAAATGGAAAAGCAGCAGATGCCTGTCAGCCTGAATATCTTCAGCTGAGAAAAAACCACCACCATTATCCTGCCTTTCCCCTTGACTCTCATTTCAAAGAAGCTTATCTGGAGTTTTTCTATGATGGACAGAGACCCGAAGGAAATGAAGTCTGTGATCTTGGGAACTAGAAAGAAACTCTCCTTTTTAGGAAAAGGCAGATGAAAAATACCAGTGATTTCAGTCCTCATTTTTAAGAGATGCTTCTGGAAGGCAAAGAAATGACTAACAGGAATAGATGTGATAGTTTGTGATCCTAGCTGCGTTTAACTTTAGTCAGGAAGCTTGCATGTGAAGATTCAAGTTGGTGGTAACGATGTAACGCTCTGGTTTCTTATTTTGTGTGAGTCACTTGTACGAGGCTCACATACTAATGTTTCTCAGAGTTGTCAAAACACTATTCCTAGCCTTGTTTGGTGCTGTAGCAGTGTCATGGAAGAAATTCAGGTTAGCTCATAAGTCATAAGCACCATTAGGCTCAGGGTGACTGTCAAATTACTGTGTGCTAAAGAGTAGCTCTACTCTATGCATACTGGATTTGGATTTATTATCCTTTACTCCCACAACACTGTAAGGAGTGGTGTTGGGACAAAATGGATGCTGTGGTTTCAATCCAGAAGGTCATTCACACTCTTGAGTTTCACTTCTAATTCGATAGTCTTGTACTTCTGTCATGGTGGACCAGCACAAGCCTTTATTGTGATACTGTTTCTTGTTATTGCATATGGTTGTTTGGAAGCCTGGTGGTTTTGTACAGGGGCTGCCAGTGGAAGTCCTCGGGCTGCTTGAAAGGCCATTGCACAGACTTGTGCTGATGACCCCAAGCTGGGAGGAGCGGCTGATACGCCAGAAGGGTGTGCTGCCATCCAGCGAGCCCTGGGCAGGCTGGAGAGCTGGGCCGAGGGGAACCTCATGGGATACACCAGGAGCAAGGGCAAGGTGCTGCCCCTGGGGAGGAACAGCCCCAGGCACCAGCACAGGCTGGGGCTGCCCTGCTGGGAAGCGGCTCTGCTGAGAAGGCCCTGGCAGTGCTGGTGGGCAGCCAGTGCCCCTGAGCCAGCGCTGGGCCCTCGGGGCCAAGGAGGGCAGCGGTGTCCTGGGCTGCATGGACAGGAGTGTGGGCAGCAGGGCGAGGGAGGCCATCCTGCCCCTCTGCTCTGCCCTGGGGAGGCCGCAGCTGGGGTGCTGTGTCCAGTGCTGGGCCCCCAGTGCCAGAAGGACAGGGAGCTGCTGGAGCAAGGCCANCCTGAGGCAAAACCCCTTTGCTGTGCGGGTGCCAGAGCAGCGGCCCAGGCTGCCCAGAGAGGCTGTGGAGTCTCCTTCCCTGGAGCCATTCCCACCCCGCCTGGACGCGGTCCTGTGCCCCTGCTCTGGGGGTGCTGCTCACGCAGGGGCTGGACGGGGGCAGCTCCAGAGGGCCCTGCCAGCCCCCGCCGTGCTGTGAGTCTGTGATATGGAGCTGCTTCTCCCCTGCTGTATGATAAGCTTTATTTCTTTGGAGTTTTTAGTTAAAGGGGTTAAACCAGGGTTAATACTTTCCTCTCTCCCTGGAATATTGAGGCCTTACTAATTAGGCAGTGAATAAACCGACTTGTAGTGAATTAGAAATGAGTGAATTGCATTAAGGTAGTAAAACCTACGCAATCCTAATGTGCGTGCTCCTGAGCTGTGCTCAGTGGGGCAAGAACTGTGGTTCTGTGTGACCAAATGACAGGTATAATTACTAACGAGTACAACCTTCTTTTACTTAGGAATGCTTTATTATCATGAATACAGGTCAGAATTCCATTCCTTGATTGTCTGGCTATAATGTATAGCATAGGTGAAATCCTCGGTTGTCATTGCTTCACTGTAAGAGTTTATTAATATATATAAAAAAGAGAATAAATATTAACATTTCTATAAGTTTCTATAAGCTTTGAGGCTGGGAGATGTTATGTCCTTCCATATAACTCACTTTTAAATCTGTTTTCCCTCAGGATGCTGGTCAAGAAACTTTCTGAGAGAAAATTAATGAACTTTCTAATTCCTTTTCACAGACTGAGGAATGGTTAAGGGAATATCAGTGATCTGGAGGGTAACTGAGCAAATCCCTTGTTTAGAACAGTTCTGCCACTATACATTTGCAAAATAGTCTAGGTGTTGTGTGTACCAGGCAGATTTTAAATTAGCTATAGATTTCTCATTCTTCCCATCTGGTTCAGTAAAAAGATAATTGCCTCATAACATGCGTTACAATAGCAGCTGGCTACGTGACACCAACTTGGTTTCAGAAAAGTTTTCTGTGGTTTTGACATTTAATTTTCTTCTACATTGGGAAGATTTTGGCTTCATTTTATGTTTCCAGAACCAGAGCTGTACTGGGGTGTCATCTCTGCCATTTAAACCTTGGGATTTCAATTAGAAGACTGTGCGCACATATCCAGCTAGGCTGGTAAAGCTGGTTTGGGAATGGGCAAATGTACGCCTCTGTTCTGCCTGCTATCTGCAGAGAGTAGGTTTTAAATGAGAATTCATCCAGCTACATCAACGACTTCAATATTATGGGCAGGTGCAATGAGAATGTCTCACTTTCATACTTAGATCTAGCCCTGACCACCCTTTCTTAATGAAATTTTAATTGATAAGGCTCTGAAATGTTTAGGTTTTCACAGAACTTTTTTTAGTCAAAACCATTCTGATAATCTCTAATTATTTCCATACATCTGTGATAGCATGTATAGCACAAAAGGAAAGCTAGATCCTGCTTTCTACAATTAGTACAGTTATTGCTCAAGGAAAAAGTTCAAAAGCAGGCATTAGGTTCGGTTGTTTGTATGTTATCTGTCAGGCTCAGAGAACTCATATTTGACTCCAGAATTAAAACAACACTGTAATAAGTAATATTAGTGCAATATTCAATATCTTCTGTGCCACTTTTTAATTACCTATTGTTGCATAAATCCGCCTGGTTTTCATTTTATAATGGAAATCAGAGGAATTTCTTCACTGCTGAGATTAATTTTTGGTATCAATTCTTTTCCTGGGTCCTCTGAGAATTTGAGGGCTTGCTTCCTGTACTTTTCATTAATAGCTGTTTTGGTTTAGACTGCTTCTCCTTCAGCTGCACGTGCTGGGGCTCAAGAGACGGATTCAAAGCCCACTGAATGAATTCTGACTTGAGGTGCTCTATTCCCAACTCTCTGCCTTGTGAGGCAGTGGATATTGTAGCATTGAGGGAATGAAGCAGATGGGTCCTACAGCTCAGCTGTATAAAAAGTGACCAGAGCCCTTGCTTAGGGATATTGGAGGATCATTCCAGCTGACTTTTGGAGGAACTCTAGAAGATACAGAGAACCCTAACATGCTTGTTCCTTGTGATATCTCCCTGAAATAAAATGCTCTTCTAAATCAGTTGAGAGAAGAATTGCCTATTCTTGAATAGATATCTGAAGAGCAATAAAGCAATCCTGTAGCTCCTTGGTTCAGAGAATTATAAAATTGCTTGAAAATTAAAAAAATTGCATTGGTATTAATATATTTTTTTAAAGAAAGGAACTATCTGAACCCCATACTTGGTAGGGGATGGAAGAGCCTGTAAATGCATTGTAAATCCACAAAAAAAGGTATGTTGCTGGTATGCATGAGCTTAAAAAGAGAAGAGGCAAAGGAATGATATGTGCAAGTATTTATGATGCTCAGAACTGCTTGTACTTTTGAGATTGTTGTGGATTTTCATCGCATTCCACTTTAGTGATGACAATATATCATTAGACATAAGAGGTTATAAGATTAGGGTTTTTTATTTTCAAGTAGAGTTGCATGTGTAATTTTTTACACTACTTGTATGATAAAGGAACATGTAAACACAGAAGAGCAAATCCTTATGTATAACTTTGATTATTGAACACTTAGCAAAGATCACAAAACGTCTTTGTGCATAAGAAGATCAGGTATTATTAATAGTACAAGCTATTTTATGGAAACATAAAAGCTGCAAAGCACAATGATATATCAGTACATCTATAACTTGCTCATAATGGAGAATAGGCCACAGTAAGTCTAGAATTTTATGAATTTCTGGGAGGAAAATATCATGGAAGTCTGGATCTCCATTGCAATTTCAGAATTTCCACCTGTCCAGCACCTGTAGTCCTCAAGCCACAAAGGAATTCCTCTAGTGGGAGAGTTTCTGATAGCAGATCCAGATGACAATATTATTTTTGTGGTTAAAAATCTGGGATCTTGATTTATCAAACCAGGGTGTAGTCTGTTTATTTTATTTTTGGTTCAGAACACTGTTAGCTCTTCCCTTCTCCCTGTTTTTTTAATGCAGCTCTGACTTTAAAATGACTTCCTATACCAACCATCTGCATCTTCCTATAGCTTTTTTTACTAAGGCTATTTAGTCTATGTTCTACATACAGAATGTCTGTAGTATCACTCCCAGAGACTGCAAATATTGTCCATCTTGCTCTACAATTGATTTATTTCCAGAAAATAAGAAGTTTTGATGCAGCATTTTTGTAATGGAACATTAACAGCTAAAGAAATATGGTGTCTGAGTATTTCTGTAGAATTGTATCAAAAGAGGCTGACATAGAAAGGAAGAAAATACAATAAATGACAGTCTCAAGGGCCTTCAGTTTAGTCTTCAGTTTAGCTGAGCTGAACTCTTTGTATAGCCTTGGGGTCTGTGGGAAGGCCTGGAGCAGAGTTGGGGCAGTTCACATTCCTGTGTAACCTAGAGAGGTTGTTGGAATGCTCTGCCTACTTTTTCTTTACCCTAAGGGACTGGGACATATGCATCTTTTCCCTAGATCAGCCACCTCTTCTATAGCATCCTGCCGATGTAGCTTGCCCTTCAGCTGATAAGTTTGCTTGCTGTTGTAAGCTGCTGTATAGACTGGAGCAACCCAACCCATGGACTGGGAGTCTTTTGGAAGCTAGCTAAGCTGGTTGTGTGGTCCCTGTGGCTTCCAAAGAGCTATATCGGGGATAAGAACTTGGCTTGTGTTTCCCTATTCCCCTACACATCGTATAATACTCCCTTGTACTTATTGGGCTATTTTCTTGGAAGATGCAATGTCTGATACCATCTCTTCAGTGACCTACAAAGCTTTTTAATATTACACACTCTAGCTAATCCCATGGATTTTATTAGAGTTGACTATATGACACAAAGTGCTTGTTTCTGTCTATATTTTCATTAACAGTTGGGCCAACGAAGGAGACTCTGCTGGTGACAAATCTGCAAGCAAATACAATACATTTTAGAGGTGGATAGAAAGCTGCTTTGTTTTCATTTCTGTAATAGTTATGGTTATAAGGATTACTTTATATAATCAAAGTAAAGACTAAAAAATATATCAGCACAAGTACTACATTATTCCAGTGCCAGTTATCATGTTTAAGTGGGAACTTCTTCGTGCTATTTGGTGACAACTCCACTTAGGAGCAGCCTGTCTCACTTGTGGGTGAGTTTATAGGTTCATAGTAAATAAGCCAGAAGGGACTGTTAGATCATCTTGATCATCACAGGCCATTAAAACTTCACCCAGTTATCCGTGTAGCATTTGTTCTTAAGGCTGGATAGAACAGATCTACGACCTTTCTGAATTCTATAGGAGAAAATGGAGTGGCTTTGTGGGGATTGCTGGAGCACTCTAGCACTCGGAATTGATAGTTAATTTAGTTTGCAGAGAACTGTTTGTGGTGCCAGTAGAGAAAAACTAAAAGCTTTCTGCTAACCTGGGCCTTCAGTTTCATGTCAGTGTATGACTAGTCTCACTGTGAGACTAATGATTATCAGTGTAATTTAATCAAAGGAGCTGCTTGTATCCAGAAGATGTAGCCTATGGGATGATTCAGTGGAAACTCCCAACAGTATTCATGTAAAAATTCTCTAGTAAATAAATTGCATTTCACCAGTCACATCAGAGGGACCAGGTCTTCCTCCATAGTTCGGACTCTGAGCCAGATTGCAGTTCATTATGCTGCGAGAATTTAGGAATGACCAAATTCCCCAATGCCTCACCTTTACTTCCATAAACCAACCTGATCTACTTGCTTGCTCTTGTGAGGAATAAATGATCTTTCTGCCTAACAGGTTTAGCTGGGAGGTAGCAACACCCTCAAGGGCAGCATAAGCCCAGCTTCTGTGGAAGGGCCAGCGTTGTGGCTGGTATGGAGAGCTGGGCCACGGGCTGCACAGGCAATGGTCATAAGGTTGTGTGCCAGCCTGGCTTGGAGGTTGGAGTTGTGAGGAGAGGACTGAAAGAAGGCTAAGGAAAAAACCCAATGAATTTCTTTGTAGTCTGGAGCAGAACAGTTAGTTAAGGCTTCTGGAGTTCATGGCAGTGTGGATGGAGGCGACCTCTGAGTTACCTGGTTGTGCAGTTAGGGCAAGTGGTCTGTGGAAGAGAAGACAGGACCTATTAGGATGGCAGCTACTAGTGTGGAGTATGGCAAGTAAGCCTTGGTATGAGACATCAGAATCCTGAAAATAGCAGAGGAGCTGAACAAGTGATGTGCTAATGAACTTTAAGGAGCTCTAGCTATTCCAGCTGTAATGGAAATGGACCTATAGGCAGCTGCAGTCACCTGGGAGTGACTTTCAACAGGAGCCTCTAACCATTACAGGTGTGACTGTGCCCATGACTGGAGCACTTTTTGATAACTGAAGTGCAGCAGCTAACTGAGCTCTACTCCAGATTTCTGAGGACAGCTGACAGCAGTTTCTGTCATTCAGTGCTTTGCAGGGAAGGGTAGAGATCTGAACTGCTGATGATCCGTACAGGTAGCAGAGGGAGAGCAGAAGAATGTGAAACAGTAGTAGTACGCTGTCTCCCACCTGGCTGGCACACTCACTGCCTCATGGTAAGATAGAGAGGTACTTAAATTCTAAGATGAGCACGTGAAAATAATCTTGCTTGGCAATTGGAGATAATCTTATTTTTGGAAATCTCAGAATATCCTCTTGAGGGCTTGTAAGTGGCTTAGGATGACTTAGTAAAAGGAAAGACCAACCTGGAGCAATAGCCGTAACCTGCTTGAATCCATTGTTTCTCAAGAATGGCCAGAAAATTTGGCCAACGTCTGGTAGGCGTCTCTTTGCAGGAACGAGTTTGTGTAGTATAGTGTCAGTTTTTCCAGAACAAGAGTTTCTGTGGGAAGAAATTCCTCAGTCACCTGAGTGCTTTAGTCATTTCATGGCCCTATTGTATAATGTATTTAATATAATAAAGTGTATTCCCTCTGCAAACGGGGAGTGTGGAGGAGCTCATGTTGGGAGAGGGAAAAGGTGGGATACCACAGGGACAGTGCAGTCCTCTGTTGCAGTGAGAGGAGCAGGGATGAATTTACTTGAGCTGGCCCTCTTCCTCAGGAGGTACCTACTGACAGTGGGTAGAGACTTAGCCCAGGAAGCAGCAGTAGAAATCTAAAATGCAGAAGCTTAGAAGAAAGAAAATGTGTGAAGAACTGCACTGTGTGGCACTCTTGGAAAAGAATGAGGACGTGACTATCGTGACTGAGGATATGACAAGAGAAGAGAGAATGAGGAGAAATAGAGCTGCTCTTACTTGATAAATCTGCCATAAGGGATTGATAGGGGCACATCCCTATTGTGAAACTTGGACCCATCATGATTTTGCAAATAGCTTTGAAGACTGTATTTTCGGTCAGGTGAATGGAGCACAGACACGTAT